>JAGXJF010004299.1:0-24432 GCA_019208055.1 Stipa capillata | reverse complement strand
GAAGCAACATGAAAAATACCAATTATAACTAGAGACACACAAGAGAAAAAGTATTTTACATATGTTACAAAATGACTCAAAAACTCCCCCTCAAACCATCCCGTATGGTTTGATTACTCCAAGTTCACCTCGAAGAAAAGCAAACCGAGAAGAATCCAAAGGTTTGGTAAAAATGTCTGCCAATTGACGTTCAGTATCTATAAAATGTAGCACAACATTTCCTTTTGCAACATGATCTCTAAGAAAGTGATATCTTATGTCTATGTGCTTAGTTCTAGAATGTTGCACGGGATTTTTAGCAATACATATAGCACTAGTGTTATCACAATAAAGTGGTACACTTTCTAAAGTAACCCCATAATCTTTCATTGTAGCTATTATCCATAAAATCTGTGAGCAACAACATGCAGCAGCTACATATTCACTTTCAGCAGAAGATTGTGCAACAGAACTTTGTTTCTTAGAAGACCAAAGTACTAATGAATCACCCAAAAATAAGCATGTACCAGATGTACTCTTCCTATCAATTCTACAACCTCCAAAATCAGCATCCGAAAATGCACGCAATGAAATACTAGAGGAAGCAGAAAGCCAAATGCCAAAAGATTGGGTGCCATGTAGATACCTGAAAATCCGCTTGACAGCTTGTAGATGTGATGCGCGCGGGGAAGCTTGAAACCGGGCACACAAGCATACAGAAAATTGTATATCCGGTCTTGAAGTGGCGAGATAAAGAAGTGAACCAATCATACTCCTGTACATCTTTTGGTCAACAGGTTCACCATCCTCATCAAGATCAAGCGACGTCGTAGATCCCATTGGTGTCATAATGGGATTGCAGTTTTCCATCCCAAAGCGCCTAAGAAGATCCTTCGTATACTTACTTTGATGTAAAAATGTGCCGTCCTTTGTTTGTTTGATTTGAAATCCCAAAAAGTAAGTAAGTTCACCCATCATGCTCATTTCAAACTCCCTGCTCATAATTTCTGAAAATTTTGACACCAAAGCATGAGAGGCACACCCAAAGATAATATCATCAACATAAACTTGTACGAAAAGTTGATCATTGCCATGTTTGAGTACAAAGAGTGTTTTATCAACGTTTCCCATGGTAAACCCCTTTTCAAGTAAAAGGTTTTCAACCTATCATACCATGCACGTGGGGCTTGTTTTAAACCATACAAAGCTTTTAAAAGTTTATAAACATGGTTGGGAAACTTTGGATTCTCGAAACCAGGTGGTTGCTTAACATAAACCTCCTCATCAATAAAGCCATTAAGAAAAGCACTTTTAACATCCATTTGATAAAGCTTAAAACCCTTAGATGCAGCAAATGCCAATAAAATTCTTATAGCTTCCAATCTAGCAACAGGAGCAAAAGTTTTATCAAAATCAAGACCTTCAATTTGAGTAAAACCCTGAGCAACCAACCTAGCCTTGTTGCGAACAATAACACCATCCTCACTTTGTTTGTTTTTGAAAACCCAACGAGTTCCAATAAGAGTATGACCAGGAGGAGGTGAAACAAGAGTCCAAACTTTGTTACGCTCAAAATTTTCTAATTCCTCATGCATGGCATTGATCCACGATTCATCAGTTAATGCATGAGATATATCTTTGGGCTCAAAAGAAGCAACAAATGCAGAATGAGTGTGAGAGTCAGAATTGATAAACCTTGATCGTGTGACTCTCTCAGTCATGCTTCCAATAATCTGCTCAGGAGGGTACTTTTTCTGAATGTGTCGGGGTGCTGAAATATTTGACTCAGCAGCTTGCTCATCCCCAACGTTTGTAGTTGAAGTAGTCTCTTGAGGATGTCCAGCTGTAGCAGCAGTAGTAGTAGGTGTAGGAACAACTACAGATGGCGCAGGGACAGCAGGGGGCGCGCCATCCTCCTCCTCATCTTCATCATCTACAAAGATTTCCTCCCCCTGAACATATGTTCCTGCATCAGAAATAAGAGGACTAGAGCCAAAACTAGCCTCATCAAAAGTCACTTCATTGGTTTCCATTAGTCGGTTAGTTCCATAAACATAAACACGGTAACCACGTGAATGAGCAGGATATCCAAGGAAAATGCATCATATGATCTAGACTCAAACTTATCTAGATTGCCAGATTTAAGCACAAAGCATTTACAACCAAAAACTCTTAGGTGAGATACAACAGGTTTACGCCCAAATCGTAGTTCATATGGTGTTTTGCCAATTTTAGATCTCAAGAACACACAATTTGAAACATAACAAGCAGTAGATATAGCTTCAACCCAAAACTTTCTAGGAGTAGAAAATTCATCAAGCATAGTACGGGCCATCTCAACTAGAGTTCGATTCTTACGCTCCACTACACCATTTTGCTGTGGTACATAAGGTGAAGAAAATTGATGTTCAATGACAAATTCATCACAAAAGAGATTAAAATATGAATTCTTAAATTCAGTTCCATTATCACTTCTTATTGTTTTCAAAGATCCTGGGTGCTCAACATTTAATCTATGCACAAGACTCTTAAAATGACTAAAAGCCTCATCCTTAGATGCCATAAAATAAACCCAAGAATATCTTGAATAATCATCAACAATCACCAAAACATACCACTTACCACCAAAAGATTGTACCCTTGATGGACCAACCATATCAAGGTGTAGAAGCTGTCCTGGAGCATCAGTCATGACACTGGTAATGCGTGCATGTGAACCTGCAACCATCTTACCATGTCTACAAGGAGAGCATACAATATCTTTTTCTCCCTTAAGTTTAGGCAAACCATTTATAAGATTCATACCACTAATACGAGTGAGATGATCAAAACCAATATGTCCAAGTCTACGATGCCAAAAAATAAATCTATAGATGAATTGGCAACTAGACACCTAAACTTAACATTTGAAGAAGCATAGAAATCAGCTTTAAAAACTCTCCCACAGCGTGATATCTCAAAAACAAGATCACCAGAAGCATCTAAAACTTTGGAAGCATTTTCTTAAAACATACTTCAAGATCCTCATCAACCATTTGTGAAACCGACAACAAATTGTATTTCAGATTTCAACCAAAGCAACATCTTTGAACATAAAATTGTCGGTTACCTTTACTATACCTTTCGCCACAACAGTAGAGGTAGAAGCATCTCCATAACTTACACTTTCAGCCCGAGATGCACGTGTGAGGGAGGAGAACCAATTTTATCACCGGTCATGTGACGAAAACAACCGAAGTCCACTAGCCATATGTTCTCCTTCCTCACACGAAGTGCCTACAAACAACAAACACATGCCGAGGTCTCAGTACTGGGGTTAGATAAAAAACTTTTAGGTATCCAGTACTGAGACATGCGGCGAGTAGGCAAAGCACGAGTTTCTTTATACATTGGGACAGATTGTACATGTCTCGTGCAAGTAGTAATAGAAGGTGAAACATTCACCCTAGGCGCAAATTGAGGAGCAACATAATTATGATGAGCATAATGTGCCTTGAAGGAATTAGATCTAGCTTGCTTTCTTTCTTTCTTAATAAGTTTAGCTAGTCTAAAACAGGAACCTACAACATGTCCAGATTTACCACAAAAACTGCAAGTGTACCTACTTTCAGGTTTAGCATGTGATGTATGAGCTACATTTGCACTAGGTGATGAAGCATTAGACATGATGCCAGCAGATTTAAAAATTACATTGGTTGGCTTGTTAGATGTTTCAAAAATTCCATTACCATGTGATTTAACAATAGTGGGTGGATTAGCCTTAAAATGAGCATGAGCATTGAAACCAAGTCCTGTCTTATTTTTACTCACTTTAGACTTATCTAAGATCATATTCAGATTTTTATGCCCACTAGAAAACTTTGCAAAGAAGCTTGTAGATAATTAACTTGATGAGACAAAGCAAGACAGTTATCACAAGCAGCATCCATGACTTGTTTCCCATTTTTACAATTAGCACACGAGAAAACCTCATGGATATGTAAAGCATTTTCAACATGAGAAACCCTAGCATTTGCATCTTTCAACTTCAATTCAAGAATATGACAATTATTACAAGAGGTTGAATCTGTCAAATCAGAAGTATCCATGCTAGCATCATTAATTTCTTTACGTTTAGACTTGCAAAAATCATCATCAGGAATCATAGATTTGAGTCTAGTAATTTCAGAATTTAGAGATGCAATTTTCAAGTCATATTTCTTAATTCTTTTAGTGGCATGGTCTAGCAAAGAACTCAATTTACTAGCACTTTCAAGTAATTCATCATAAGTGAGTTCTACCTCATTGTTGTTGTTGTTGTCGCTGTCGTAGTCGTCGTAGGAGGTATCGCTCTTGCTGCCAGCCATAAGACACATCCCACTAATGTCGCGTTTGTCTTTGGATGCATCATCTTCATCAGATTCGATATCCACATCACTCAAGCATGGTTCACCATATTCATTGATGACCGAGAAGATACTGTGAGCCACCGCTCAAGCAAAGTCACCCCTCTTCTTATTCTTGATGTTGAAGGGGCGCTTATTCTTCTTGTCCTCCTTGGCAGAACGATCCCCGTTCCCTTCTTTCGCCATCTTGGATAAATACTTGGGGCAATTTTGGCGAAAGTGATTGGGGTCACCACATTCAAAACACCTTGGAGCGCTGTTCCCACCTCTCTTCCTTGAGCGAACATTTTGCAGGGCACGTGTAAAACGAGAGCTTCTGGGCATTGCTCTAGCTGTTCATCGGTTAGTTGAGACAAAGAAGACAGAGCATAGTAATGTAAAGAAGTACCATCATTAGAGTTGCTAGGGTTAGTAACAAGAGCAATTGATTTGGAACCAGTTCTCCTAGCAAGAATGTCTAATTCATGAGTTTTCAATTTTGAATATAAGATATCAAGTGTAAGTGTGCTCATGACAGTAGACTCTCTAATAGATGTAACTTTCATCTCCCAGATGGACATATCTAAAGCACTCAAAAGCTGCCTAGAAGCCTCAGCATCAGTATAGGTAACACCTAATGCACGTAAATTGCTGAGAATCTTATTAAAGCGAGCAAAAAATTCATCCAAAGATTTACCTGTTTTCATCTCAAACCTCATGTACTCCTTTTTGTACATGTCCTGACGCACCTCCCTAACTGAGTTTGATCCTTCATGATAGCTACAAAGTGCGTTCCATACCTCATGGGCGGATGCAAGGTGAGAGACACGGTCGAAGTCACTCCGTTGTAGACCTTGGATGATGTAGTTCCTTGCCTTGTAGTTGTTCTCCACATGGACCAAGTTTGTTGCCGTGATCGCATCGTCCGCGGGAAGCTCGTAGGGCTTGGCGACTTTCTCCCAGATGGCGTAGCTTTGCGCCATGATGTATGACTTCATCTTCGCCTTCCAGAACTGAAAGTCAACACCATCGAAAACACAGGGTTTGATAGAATACCTATCCATGTCTAGCAATTCTAATCAACCGGTTAAGATAAATTAGAAAAACCTATGCTCTGATACCAATTGAGGGATCGAGATAGGCAATCAGAGGGGGGGTGAATGATTGCGCGGAAGCAAATTAAAACTTTTCCCAAAAGTTCAAACCCTAAAACTCTAATCTGTTTGTGATAGTAAAACAGCTGTAACTTTAGATATACTGAACCAAAAATTGCGTATGAATAATCCAACGAAAGGTATGGAAATTATCTAACCAACGCAACAAGAATCAGCTCAATCGGAGTTACGAAACAAAAGATATCACCAAAACAGTAACAGCTGATAGAAAGTTACGAGAATCAATCTAGAACCAATTTCGAGGAACAGCAAGAAGGATGGATTAACCGCAACACAAACTTCCCATGATCTCGTGAGAAACCTGCAGCAAAGTGTTAGAAAGATCTAGCACGAAGGTTCCATGAAGATCTGAGAAGAAACAAAGATGACACCGCCAATGAATCACTTTATTGCAACGATGTCGATCGATTACAGAAGATGCGATCGTGCATCTAAGAACTCTCCAAGAATAGCTCTAGGTTAAAACTCTGAGTTCCCTCACATTCATCTACTAAACCGTGACCTGGACCCCTCTATTTAAAGAGGGAATTTCGTGGCCCTAAAGAAACCCTAAACAGAGTCCTAATCCAATACGAACACCTCTGTCCTGATCCTTGATTGTGACCCACAGGCCGCATACGACCTCGGATTGAGCTAGTCCAAAAATCAAAGTTGTTCGCCTCGACGACGCGCACAACTTCATGTTGACCACATTTTCATTTGAGGCAATCTTAAATACGCCTAGGTTCAGTTTTTAATCAACCCTGAACCTGCCTATTTTATCTAAATCTGCATTGAGCCTTGTCAAATCGCATCACCAAATCTTCTTGTGATGCCTTCAAAACCTCGACCATCATGTCGAACAATATCTTCAATACCGTACATCTCCGGTACAAGCCACGTACGAAAAACCGGTGCCCTCCCGGATCATTGTAGCCTTCACTTCCATTGTTCCTTCGCACGAACGTCCGCATGACCTTGATCCCTAGACCTCAGCTTCTCCCGAGCTTCGTCCCTTGATCCCGTCATCGACCACGTTCCTCCGGCTCTGGCAACACCTGAAAGTGATCACAACAAATAACCAGTACGAGCACAAGTCCACGACTTGACTCAGGGTAAGTTCCACACAATTCACACCGTATTTTCACACAAGAAGCTAATGGATCAGCACACCACTAGCAAAGTATTAAACCCAATATAAGATATCAATCACCACACAAGTATCCATATCACCCAAAGTATCCATATCAATGTTCTACTTAGCACTTGCCAATGTTGCACATCACACATGATTTCACAGTTACAACGACACCAAGGCAGGTGTTACTTGGCGAAGATGTTACTCGGCGAATTAAGTAGAGTTAAGGCACACCTTAACTATGCTATTACTGCAGCCAAGCAACTAGCCGAGTCGGCACCTGTAACGCCCGCCTCGCTAGACCAATATAAGGCCAGGCTAGGGCTCCCATGCACGGGGATAGATGATCGAATATCCGTGCCATCATCTTCCTCTAGCCAAGAACAATAGCCATCTCTCTGTAAATCTCTCACACAAGACCTGTAATCTGTTAGCAGGAGTAGGGTGTTACCTCTTCCATTAAAGGGCCCGAACCTGGGTAAAATTGCTTGTGTGAACCCGCCTGAATCTTCCTCTAGCGTCCCCTGATCCATAAAATGAGTATTGCCGTGAAATCCCCGCGACACTCGATGACGTTGAGGTCGTCTTCTCGTCGGTGAGATTCGTCCTTGTTGGTGAATGACTTGACCCGAGGAGACCGTAGCTTTAGTTTATAGGGGAGTATGGCTTCTGCCCCGTAGACTAGAAAGAATAATGTTTCACCTGTTGCCCGACTAGCGGTGGTCTGGAGGGCCTAGAGGATGGACGATAACTCAGAGACCCATGCGTTGGCGTGGGCGGAGATGCAGTCGAAGATGCGGGCTTTCATGGCCTAGAGTACGAATTTGTTGGCACGTTCAACTTGTCTGTTGCTCTGTGGATGGGCTATAGAGTCAAAATAGATCTTGGTGCCGAGCTTTGCACAGTACGAATCCGTTGGCACGCTCAACTTGTCTATCGCTAGAGAACTGAGTGCCATTGTCGGTGGTGATCTTACTTGGGACGTAGAGCCGAAAAACAATGTTCTTCATGATGAATCGTTTGGCAGCCTCCGAGGTGATATTTCTAACTGGCTCAACTTTGATCCACTTGGTGAAAGTATCTAGAGTGATGAAGAGGAACTTGAAGCCCCCGGGTTAGACCGAGAAGGGGCCCAGAATATCCAGACCCTTGTCACGAAAGGCCACGATAGGGTATCGTCTGTAAGGCTTGAGCGGGCTGGTGAACGTGCCTGTTGTGGAATTGACGCTGCAGCAGTGCCTAACCATCTCTTTCGCGTCATGGAGAGCCTTAGGCTAGAAGAAACCTTGTCTGAAGATATTTCTGACCAGGTTCGGAAGGAAGCATGAGCTTCGCACACCCCTCCATAGATCTCTTCGAGAAGTTCGATACCCTGCTTCCGATTGATGCACCGCATTAGCACTCCATGGGCACCTCCGTGATAGTGGCCCTCATAGGGAAACACCTAAATCAATGTATATGAGGCTCTAAAGGAAGGCTGTATGGCTATTTTGCATAAAAGCATTTTAGGGTTTAAATATTACGACAATTTCAAAGACGACCTTGATATAGAAATCAAGTTTTTATTTCAGTGGTTTCACATCAATGTGAGGGTCCACGACCAACACATGCGAGTAAGGCATCCGGCCTAACTCGACTATAGGTTCCAACCACCTATCCACATTTCTAGAACTGAGATAGAGGGAAATAGCAAGGGGGAGAAGGACAGGTCTTTTTATGAGGAATAAGTTATATGACATCCATGACCGTAGATACGGCTAATTGATAAGTTTTACACTCTACGAAGATTGTACACTTTACCCACACGACACAATCTCGTCCTATTGTCACTGGCCATTGCCAGCGTAGTACACACTCATCGGTGTACCGGCAGGGAGATCATGACTAGGCCTTTTAGCTATTCTCCTCCCGATGTGACATGCCCACCGGGTCTGACAGAGTTGAGAGTACATCCCTACCTTCTGGCCTCCCATTTGTGCCGAGATCCTCATAGTTACGTCCACCCTTCTGCGGTATGGCGATGTCGACACCAAAACTCGACTAACCTACTTGACCAAGCCAGTGCCCATATATAGCATGTGGTCATACTATTTTCACACTTCTCAAAATCATAAATTTGACCTTATTCGATATGGATGACCAATGGTTTCCTCAACTCATGAAGAACAACCATCTGCTCCTTCAACTCATGATTCAGCTGTCGCCCGCACATTTTAGATGGTAAGTTTCACCCAGAGTAGAAAAGCAAGAATAGAGAGAGAGAGAGAATCAACAATGGGCATCCGGCCCTAGCTCAGCGAGCTCAACAAAGTTTCAATACTAATATCAATGATTCAAAGATCATTTCTCTGAGGAGGCGAGATAAAAGCATCCTATGAAATAATTAAGCATGGCTAAGCATTATCTCTACTCTATTCTGAAATATTAAATAGTCTACTCAGGGTAACAGGTAAAGGGTAACAAGCGGATAAAGTTCATGTGTGTCAATCGACATGCTAGCTACAGGAATTAAACAACATACATGTTTGAAAACAATAAAATATAATAACTTTAAAAATACTAGGATCAACAAGAAAGAGGGGGCATGCCTTCGTTGTCGGGTTGTTGTTCTTCGAAGTCAGGTCCAGCGTCACCGACATCACTCTCTAATCGTCGTAACAGAAAATAAAGTGAACAAAATAAATAACCATTCCAAAATAAAATCCAACTGCAAAAGAGAGGTAGGAATCGATGATGAATAGGATGTGTCGAAGATCGGGTTAGGGTTTTATCCCTAACATGGTCCTTAATTTGGGGTCTCCTAAAGAGAGGCCGTAACCGTGTATAAAAATAGATTTTAAATAAAATATTAGATTAATTAAATTATTTAATACCAGCAATACGGCACATTAATAACAATATAAATTAAAAACTAAAAAAATGTTTGGAAAAACATTTATCTGGACTATTTAATTAATCAAATTATTAATCAACAAAAAAGTTTAATCATGCTACTATGTAATATAAGAAATAAACAAGGTCTTTAGCATGGTAGACATGCCATGGTCGAACGATACAAATAGGATTAATAACTCGGGTGCACATTTGACATTATCTGTGTTCGCACATATTCATATCTATATGCAACTTGTCATGACGTTGTGAAACTTAGAGGCATACCTAATAAAATTAATTAACCAGTGCCTAGATGATGTGTTGTTAATCATTACAGCAAGGTATTAATTCTACAGAAAAATAACAAATAGTAGTCTATTAATCGGCGCGCGAACATTATCTAGAAATGAAATATGAATTATTAGCATGTGCAAACAGTGTTGGAATTTTACCAAAATTTACCACAGTTAGCTAGACAGAAAGTATAACTCTAAACAAAAATTAAGTTATAAAAACAAAAAGTATTTCTATTTTTAATAATTAAAATAGATATGAAATTAATTATCTAATACATGTATAGCTCCTAAAATCATGGGAAAATTCAGGGTAGGTCCTACGCATTCTAGTAATCTACTCCAAAAGAAATAATTTCAAATTTTGCATCTAGTACAAAGTTAGCTCAAAATTTGGTCAAAATTCATCCAAATTCGAATGACTTTAAAATCTAGTAGACGGATTTGAAATCTGATCGCTCGAGTGGATTTATTGGGTCCTACTTACCCGATTTTAACACTAGGATTTAAGACTTGCTAAGAGATTTAGTGATTTGCAAAATAGACAAGGAAAAGAGATGGCTATCTTATACACTGGATGCATTAGGTTGACGGATTGATGTATGCATCGGGTGATTAATGCATGCATGGCTGTCTTGTGCTGCTGCATGTATAGACAGATTAGTGCATGCATGTATTTTTTTGTGATGTATACGTGATGGGCTCATGGTTCAATCAATTGATCCTTGCATGCACGCATGAGTCCAGCACTGATCTACTAATGCACATGGCTCAGTACAGGGAGGAATTAGAGAGGGTAAAGAGATTAGTACATGGGACAAAAAGTGCTCACGGCAGGTGATATGCAGGGTCAAGGATGAACGGTCGACGAAGATGCGATCTGCTATTTTTTTTTCTCAGATGAGAAGAGCAGCTGTAGGGAAGGCAAGGAATAGATGGGGGAAAAGAATAGGAAAGATGCTGCTGGGTCTATATATAGAGGAGGTTAGGGCATGCGTGGCCGGGCTTGTGCACGATCTACATGGCCACACGCGAACTCCGCGGCGTCGGCACTGCCTCGCACGTGACTTGCGCGCGTGCGCTATGTGTAGGCTGCATCGGCGGCCAGCACAAGCTGTGCAGCACGGCAATAGCCGGCCAGCTAGGCCCAACAAAGCCTTTTCTTTATTCTTTTTCAGATTTTTAGAAAAAGGAAAAAAAGAATAAATGCAAAAGAAATACCAAAACACATTTAAAAATTCTAAGAAAAATCTTGTAAATAAAATGGCGCATAAAAATCCAAAAATATATTTTCAAGAGCAAAATCCAAACGATTATTTTCTAGAAATTCAATAACTCTCTCTTTTAGCCCCAAAATCAACTCAAACCCCTTTGAATTGATTCGGACAAAACCTAATTTGAAATGACACACTTTAATAACATTATGAGCGACATCCTCTTACAAGAAAATTTTACAAGTTCGAAAAAATCCATAAATCGAGAATGTTACAGCCAACGTCACGAACGGCGTCGAGATCTTTTCGACAAAGACCCCGGAAGGGACATAGTGATCTTGAGGATGCTAGTCGGGCAAGCTTATCAGTGAGACAGTTATCCTTTTGAGGGATATATCTGACCTTGAGTCCGATGAATTTCTTTTCTAGCTTCCTCACCTCTGGAAGGTAAGCCGCCAAGGTCTTATCCGAGGTTTCATAGTCCTTACTCACTTGCTTCACCAGCAGCTGCGAGTCCCCATGAGCAAACGATGGATACAAAGGGCAGAAGCTACTTAGAGTCCAGCAAGCAAACCTTCATATTTAGCCACATTATTAGTGGCAAGGAAGTCAATCTACAATACGTATTGCAGGCATTCTCCAGTCGGGGATGTAAGTACGATTCTAGCCCCTAAGCCTTGAAGCGTGAGCGATCCATCAAAATGTAGTGTCCAAACGTCTGAGTTGTCGGGTGGTACGTGTTGCGGCTGACCTGTGACTTGATTGACTCCCCGAGTTCAACAACCCACTTGGCAATCCTACCGATAGCATCTCTATTGTGGAGGATGTTGCCGAGCGGAAGGTGGCTAATAGGACAATCCTGTGAGCCTAGAAATAGTGTCGTAACTTGCAAGAGACTGTGAGTACTGTAGAGTAGCTTCTGAACTTGTGAGTAGCGCTCCTTTAGTCCGTATAGGACCTTGCTAATATAGTACACTGGTCGTTGAGTCTTCTCTCACTTGTTAGGCTCTTCGCGTTCCACCACCAAGACTCCACTTACAGCTCGTGGCCCGACGGCGATGTATAGCAATAGCTCTTCCTCTGGGTCAGGAGTGACTAGTAGAGGGGGATGAAAGATAGCCTTTTTAGAGCTTGGAATGCCTTTTCTGATTCTTTTGACCACGTGAAGCCATCGTGTTTTCATAATAAATTGAAGAAGGTAGCCCCCGGTTTTCGAGTAGAGATATGAAGCGGCTGAGTGTGGCCATGCATCCGGTTAGCCTTTGGACCTCTCGTACTGTCCTAGGAGACTGCATCTTCATGTTTCTATGATCTTCTCAGGGTTGGCTTTGATTCCTCGGCGTGAGACTAGGAAGACGAGTAGCTTCCCTATGTCTAGTCCAAACACGCTGGTTTCTTCGTAGATTCGTGAAGGTCTTGAGTAGCTCAGCAAGAAGGTCTTCTTTCTTCTTGGATTTGATGACAAGGGCATCAACATATGCTTCGATATTGCGATTGATCCGGTTGTGTAAGGCGAGTTACACTCCATGCTGATATGTAGCTCTAGCGTTTTTTAATCCAAAAGGCATCTTTGTATAGAAAAATACCCCAAAAGGAGTTCCAAAGGAGGTCTTCTCCTCATCTTCTGGACACATGCTAATCTGATGGTAACTAGAGTATGCATCGAGAAGGCATAGATATTCACACCTAGAGGTGGAATCAACTATCTGATCTATCTGAGGTAGGGGAAAAGCGTCTTTTGGGCAGGCTTTGTTGAGGTTGGTGAAGTCCACGCACATGTGCCACTTTCCATTTGCCTTCCAAACCATGACTAGGTTGGCCAACCACTCGGGGTGATCAACTTCTCGGATAAAGCTTGCCTTCAAAAGCTTCTCAATTTCTACATTGATTGCTTGTTTCCGATCAGGAGCCAACCGCCGGAATTTCTGTTTTACGGGCTTGGCGTCTGGGCTAGCCTATGCTCGATCACCTCTCTGGGGATTTTAGGACTGTCAAACAGTTATCATGTGAATATATCTGCATTTTCCTAGAGGAAGCCAATCTGAATACACTTCAATGGCTCTGCTGGATCCAGAAGAACTGCTTTTACCTCACCATGAGTTCTTACGGTCACTTTAGGTCTCGATTCATGTCGTCCTTGTTGGTGTGATGTTGCTTGGCTAGGTCTAAGCTGTGCTTGTCACAGTGTAAGCCTATCTCTCAACAGCTGTGGACCGTGATAACACCCTTGGGACCTAGGATCTTCACGCACTGATAAGCATAGTGTATAGCAGCCATGAACTTAGCAAGGGTTAGTGTGTAGCGGCCATGAACTTAGCGAGGGTTGGTCACCCTAAGATAGCATTGTATGCTATCTCGAAATCGACCATGTCGAATAGAACCTTTTCTATTCGGATATTGTCGGGTTTGCCAAAAGTGATAGGGAGCGTGATATGCCTGATTGGAGTAGCCGAGGACCCGGGCATGATACCGTGAAAGGCTTGTGTCACACGGATGAGCCCAGAATTTGCATTGAATCGAGTGTGTTGGTGAAGGGGACATTCAAGGAACTTCCTCTGTCTAGGAGTACTCAGGAGACCTTCCCGTCATTGATGGTAGGTTCAACCACCTGACCATCTGCCTATTTGGTGGTATTATGGTGAGAACTTCTCGAGCCACTGCCTTGAATTTCCTTTTGGACTCATAAGACACTAAGCCAATGAACATGTGGTCTACCCTCCGTTGTTCGCTCTGGTAAGGCACCTGGTCAGAGTCGTCACCGGAACTGGACCCTCGGCTTTGGCTCGTGACCTGTGGTCATTTACCTTTCAATTTCTCAGCTTCTGCCTGGATGTATTTCTTGAAGACCCGGCACTAGCGAAGATCATGCTTGTTAGTCTGGTGGAAGTCACACCAAACATTTCTGACCTGCTCCGTCTTAGCTTGAGGCTTGCCCTTGTTCCGAGGTGGCTTGGAATGCTTGTAGGGCAAGTTTGCCATCACTTCTCCTCCTGTTATTTGCCTCCTATCACGATCTTCCTTGGAGAGTTTCTTCTTGAGCTTGTTCTTTGTGGAGTTCTTGCGATGTCCCGGTTGAGGTCGCTTGATGCCTTGGTCTCGTTCCTCGATGAACTGCAAGGCTTCTTCGGCACTGACCTCCTTGTTGATGAGGTCCATCAGCTCCTTCATCATCTTCGGGACAGCCATGGCGACTTCCTACGAGAACCTCTAGTTCCTGCAACCTCAAATAAAAGATTGAACGAGTTCATGATCGGTTACCTTGGGTATGGTGTTTCGAACATTACTGAATCATTGGGTGAACTCGTGAAGGAATTCTCCTTTTTCCTAGAAGAGTCGAAAGAGGTCGTCAGACTTCCTGAATGTATGTACATGCCCTGGAAGTTTCCTTGGAAATAGCTGCAAAGTTGTTCCCACGAGTGGATCGATCCAGGTTGTAGATGGGTAAGCCAGGTCCTAGCCGGTCCTTTGAGGGCAGTCGGGAGATAGTTGGCCATAACCTTCTTGTTCTCTCCAGCGGCCTCGATGGTTGTTCTGTGGATTTGTAGGAACTCGACAGGATCAGTCGTTACGTCATACTCCTCGATTGATCCTGGTTTGAACCAAGAAGGCCAACAAACCTTTCTTAGTTCTATAGAAAAAGCATGGGAGACATGGATGGCTCCTCGAGTCGATCTATCGCTCGGAGTTGGAGATCGTCCTCAGTCCCGGCCATGGTACCGAGAGGTATTGTGACTAGGAGACCGATTCAGAGGGGTCTTTGAGTCCTTCCGTCATGTAAGGTATTCGTGTAGGTACTCTACCGGATCGCCTCAAAGAGGTGAATTATTACGTTGAGGTGGTGGATTAATCTCGTGGGAAGGTTGTTCCCGATGACATCGCCTTTCACAGTTGTCCTCACCACGAGAAGCGTTGGAGCGAGTGTTCCCTCTCGTGGAACTGTTGGCAACAACTGCTTCATGTGAGGACTCGGCTTGTTCTCTGTAACATCCTCAATTTTTTAGGGCTTGAAACTTTTTATAAAAAAAAAGAAAAGAGATGTGCAACTATGTAAAATGTTAATATGTATTTTTATTGAATTTTGTTTCAAATTAATAGTTGAATGAATTTGAGAGCAATAAGAGTGTTTTTGATTTTTAATTTGATCATCTTTTAAAAATCTGCCCCAAAAGTATTTTAATTGAGTTCCCCATGCTCAATTTGATTTATTGGAATTTTTCTAGAATTTTTGGAGGTGTTTTGGTATTTTTAAAGCCTTCTTTTTATTTTTCTGGATTTATTTTATTCCGAAAATGGCTTTTTTTAAGTCCTGGGCCGGCGGGCCCATTTTCCTCCCTACCGGGCCCCGCCTGGGTTCAGCCCAGCCCGCTCTAGCCCGTCTGCCCCCGGCCTCCCGCCTTGGGTCGCCGCCCCCTTCCCTCTTGGGCCGGCCTGCCCGGCCCAGCAGGCCGCCCCGCCTCCTCCCGCTTGGGCCGGCCCACCCGGCCAGGCCGCCTCCCACCTGGGCCGAGCCAGGCCAGGCCGGCTGCCCTCCTCCTTGGGCCACCGCCTTGGGCCAGCCAGGCCACCCCGCCTGGGCTATGCCTGGGCCGTGTTGGTAGCAGCCAGCAGGCGGGCTGGCCAGGCCGTGGCTGCCCTGGGAGGCAGGCGAGCCGACGCAACGCGCGCGCCACGCGCGCGAGCGGCCTATGACGCGCGCGATTAGTTCGCCGCCGGCCGTTTCTTGCTGCGATTAATCCGGCGTTTGCCGATTTATTCCAGTAATTAAGCACAGTGATTAGTGCTGTCCTTTCCTCTCCCCATTTCTCCTCTATAAAAGGCCTCCTCTCCTGTGGATTTTCCCTCTTTTGCTTCCTCCCAAATTTTTGCTCTCCACCTCCTCTTCTTCTCCAACTCCGGCAGAACTCCGGCGAGCAATTCCGGCGACATCGGTACATCTCCACCCGAGGCCTTGCTGTTGGAGCTTCCCCACGCCGTCGCGCGTCTCCTACCTCAACAAATCGCGAGCTTCATCCACGACATCAATCATACCGCGAGCTTCTTCCCCAACTCCGGCGATCTCCTTCTCTCCTCGTTTTCTTCACCCACGGTGAGTCTCTCCAATTCCTCTCCGAGGTAGACTCCCACCAACCCGTGCAACATTTCCCCTCCACCAATTTTTGCTCAATATTCATCTATTTGTGCAGCCATTAATCTTTGAATCATCTATTTTGCTCTCTGTACTGTAGCATGAATAGTACTCTCGTGGTACTGTAGCATCTACTGTAAACCCTCATGTCATCCCCTCGGTCCAAATTTTGGATCCATCTAACCTAGGTCCGATCTTTGATCTTAGGAGTAAAATGGAATCATTAGAACCCCACGAGTCCAATGGTGTGATTGGATTTTTAATCTGACCGCTAGATTTTGAATTATATTTGAAATTGCATGAAATTTGACCAAATTCGGGGATAACTTTGTACTGGTTGATTATTTTGAAGTAATTTTTTTGTAGATGATTAGTATGCTAAGGAGTACTTATGTAACTTTTTCTAATTTTTGGACCTGTGTAGAATTTTCTAGAATTAAAATAAGCTTTATTGTAATTATTAAAAATAGAAATGCTCTATGTTATTTATATTCAATTTTTGCAAAGAATCAGAGAACCCTAAAACTAATTTACCATGTGAACCAAAACACTTTTCCTGCAATGTTTAGGGCTAGAAAAATCAGAATGTGCTCTAGGTTGATTTAAAGTTGATATTTAAAATGCTGAATTGTCATTAATGCCTTTATAAATCTGTTTTAGCCTTTAAAAATTCATGTCCAATACCCAATAAATCATGTTATATTCTAGGGATGATGTTAAGTCATGAGAGCCCTTTTTGGGTAATTAAATAATGTTTTACAATGATTTTAGGGTAGATTTCATACTTAGAATAATGGTTTTAATTATTTAAAATAAATTTCTAGAACTTTGCCAAAGATGAAATTCTCTGGAATTGCTATTAAATCATGTTAACCCAATTGTGTGATTTATTAATGTTAATTACTATTTTCTAGATAATTGTTACACTAAAAATGTTAGAAAATACTTTAATTAAATAATGTTCAGATTAAAAATTAATATTAAATCATTTTTGGTACTGTTCCAGTACTGTTAACATATTCCAAGATGTTCGATGCTTGGTTAGCTCATGCTAATGGTAGGGAATAGCTTTATGATTAATTTCTAGTCTTTAAAATCATAGAAATGCATGTGTAATTGTGGTTATGTGTTATAATTTATTATTTATTGTTATTTACCATTATAAATATTTAGGATTCACATAAATATTTATTTGTGGTTAATTGTGAATTGTTTTGTCTTTTTATCATAATTACTAGCAGGTTTAGGTGTATGCTATGTGTGAATATAAAATACCCGGAAGGGGACATAGATATATATATTATGTAAGTATAGTTTTGGCCAATCCTAGAAGACCCTATCTTTCTTCGCGATGACGCTATCGCACCATCGTTCCATTCCACCTCATCTCACCTTCGTCGTGCTTCTCTCTCGTGTTGCCTTTCGGAATGCTTCTTTAGAGTTGGTTATTTATTTGCTTTGCTCGTTGCGTTGCGACAATAGGGAGTGAAGAGACCGACCCGGTGACCGAAGCAGCTGAAGAAGGAGAGTACTACCATGAAGGATGCCCTCTTTTCTTGATCATATTTGATCCTATATTTTGAAGTCATTATATGTTATCTTTTTACAAATATGCATGCCGTTTTAATCCAGTAGCTGGCGTGTCGATTGACACACCTTTACCCTTATCTGTTGTCACCTGTTTACTTGATACGCTGAGTAGATTAATAGGTTTTATTCTGAATAGAGTAGAGATATGATTAGCCATGCTTAAATTCATCTTTAGGTTGTTTTGATTTGCCTCTACGGAGGAATGAATATCGGATCGATGATCCTTGTTGAAATTTGGTGTTGAGCTCGCTGAGCTAGGGCCGGATGTCCGATGTTTCCCTCTCGCTCTATTCTTCCTATTCTACTCTAGGTGAAACTTACCATCTAAAAGGTACGGGCGACAGCTGGATCATGGTGATGAAGGAGCAATGGCCGTTCTTCGTGAGATGAAGAAGCCATCAGTCGTCCGTATCAAATAAGGCCGAAGTCTTGAAGTTGGAGAATTGTGACAACAGTACAACCACATGCTAAATAGGCAATGGCTTGGTCAAGTAGGTTAGTCAGCCTTTGGTGCCGATGTTGCCATACCGCAGAAGGGGTGGACGTAGCTACGAGGACCCTCGGCACAGATGGTGGGGACGGAGTGCGGGGATGTACTCTCGACTTCGGGCCAGACCCGGTGGGCATGTCACACCTTAGGAGGATCTAGCTAAAAGACCTCGTCACAATCTCCCTGCCGGTACACCGATGGGTGTGTACTACGCTGGCGACGGTCAGTGGCAACAAGACGAGATTGTGTCATGTGGGTAAAGTGTACAAACTCTACAGAGTAATAACTAATCGATTAGCCGTGTCCATGGCTATGGACAGCACATGACTCATTCTGATGAAAAGGACCTGTCCCTCTCCCCCTTGCTACTTCCCTCTACCCCTTGCTGATGAAACCTATGGCCGAGCTAAGGCAGGAGTTCCTTGCTCGAAGGTGTTGGTCGAGGACCACATGCTGGAAAATACCCCTGATATTAAAAACTGTTTTATATCAAAATGTTGCCTTCAAATCTACTACAGTAATTCAAATTAAAAGTTTGCTTTATGCAACTAAGCCCTAAAGCCTTCCTTTGAAGCCTTGCATATAGTATGGTAGGACCATCTACAGCCAGATGGCTTGCTGAGTACACGAAGTACTCATCATGCATGTTTTGTTGTGGTGGTGTGCAGAGGAGTATGCTGAAGAAGCAGCTGATGAAGACTGCTTCTATGATGATCCCGAAGAATAGGTCGCATGGCTTCCGTCAATTGCCTGTGGCACGCATGGAGCCGCTTCGCTTTTATTTTCGCTGTTTCCTCTGATGTAATAATGTCATTAAGACATGGAACTATGTAAGCCATGTGGCATATCATACTCAAGTTAAGTTTTTAAACTTTGAATGCATGCAATGTTATTCATTTCGCCTATGTATCGTCAGCGTGATCCTGGACTGACGAGGATATACACAGGGGGGTCTAGTAGTTGAAGCTAGACTCTCACATTCTCGAGCTTGGACGATTCCGTTATCCATGTCAATTAGCCACTACTTCCCTGCTGGGGAGTACGCTGCCTGAGCCATTGTTGGATCTCAGAGAGGTACTGAGCAGCCCTTGACCTAAAAAGATTAGCATGCTCATGGGGTCAGAGTACCTTCTCAGTTATTAGGGTCATCTGCTCGAGAGGCCCCAAGGTCATGAGGAGGACTCCTTGGATTTGGGGGTGGATCATCTCCACCGTTGGCATGAGAGTTTTGAAGTTGAGATCCATTCCCCATCACGAGTACTTAGTGGGGATATTGTCCGCCGGACGCAAAATCCACATCCATCATGGATCTGTCATTGGAGGTCACCTCCAGTAAGCTTCGTCGGCCATCTAGGTGGTCGAAACATATGGGTGATAACTCGGACATAGGGCTCGTGCTGTTTGCGTGATTACCCTGATAGTCATGAGAACGAAGATCGACCCCATAAATTTTGGTGTACTCGTACATCAACTGATTCACATCGTTGTTGGATTCATCATCAGGTGAGAGGTCATCGAGATCTACTCAATCGTTCCTCGGCTCCTGATCAGTCGGAGGGGTGAAGTTGTCGTAGAATCCATCGTCCGATAAGCGGGTTCTCGCCACGGCTTGTGGCGGAGATGCCAATGTTGATTTGTTGGAATCAGTAGCTGCAATCCTCACAGTCAGTGCCATCTGTTGATGATCGGTAAACCACTGATCTTATGCAATATGTGGAGAAAAGAGAGAAAGAGATCGTATCCGGAACCCGATCACAAATCGGGCCACTAGCGAGAAGATTTATACAGGTTCGATCCTCCTTCAGGATAACAACCCTACGTCCTGTTGGTTTCTATTATGTCGAGACAAGGTAAAAGGAGTGTGTCTAATCCTAGATGGGATCTACAACTAGTCAGAGGTGATTATCGAGGATGATATTACCTTCTACTTGCTCGAAAGTCGACAAGCTAATCTTCTGGCTTCAAATTGTCTTCTTGCTTCTACAATGGCTTTATAGAGAGTATATCGTAAGAGATATGGACTCGTCTCCGAGCAGGACTTTATACTCCTTAAACGTCAGGATTGACCATCTAGTTTAAGGAGTCCTAGATACGTATGGGTGGTTTTCCTATAGACTTAGAGTCCTTCTCTGAGGTACCAAGCATACCGGGTAACCTACTTACCCGTAAGTCTTTATGTATTCGTATACAGATATGGTCGTCGTATATAGTAGTTGTATACTACTCATCGGCAAGTTCTTTTGAGCATTATTAGCTAGTTAATATTAGTTTTAATCTCTATTTTTGGTGGATTATTTCTGGTTAGTATTTTATGCATGCTCTGGTTATAGATCTGGTATTATTCATGTCTGATCAATGCTAGGTTTTCATTAAGTCTATATTAGACTTTCTTTTAGAATAATTTTAAATAGATTGGATCCAATTCAAAATATTTGAATTGGTGTTTTGTGCTTTTTTCCCTGTTCATGTAGATTTATGACTCTGTTTAGAAATAATTGCTTTATTTATAAATTTGTTTAGTATTTAGTGTGAGCTTCACTTGCACAGGCTAGTTATTAATTGAATTGTTTATATAGCTTTATATACTAGAAATTGTTTAGGCTCTATTTTATTATGTTCGCACCTAACCCAAGCATGATTTTATATTCATATGATACTGATCCTAACCATACGCCAAGCCATGATTGGTTTATATATTTCTTTTGCATGAATAGCTTCCAATATACTTCTAGTTAATATTAATGCTATATAGGAAAGTTGTATTATTATTTTTTGGGGGGAGTTCTTGTTTAAACCATTATAAATGTTTAGGGTTTCTCAACATTTATTTGTAGTTAACTATCTCTTATACCATGCTTGTTGAGTAGATTATGATCCATGCTAGGGCTTTCTAGTTTCATGTCAATTAGCATGGTAGGTTTATTGTTTTTGTGGTGCTACCTAGCATGACAAGTTATCGTTAGTAGTTATTTCATGTATAGATTAATTACAATGCCCAATATAGATATATATATTATGTATGATTATGGCCAATGAAATAACCCTAGTAGCAGAAGCTATTCCGCTTGGCAAACCCTAACCCTATACCCTGTCAAGCCATCTTTATGTACCTCAACATCTTGCTATCACCTTCTCGATCTCCAAGTCTATCTTGATCCTTTCATAATTCATTTAATTTGGAATTCAATTTCATTTGGATTTATATTAGGAGTTATATTTATTTTCTTTGCTATTTATACGTTACAACGATAGTGAGTGAAGAGGCATATCACACTTCAGGAGTAGGAGAAGAGGAGGAACACTACCATGAAGACATGCCCCTCTTCTTGATCGTGTTAATCTTATATTTCAAAAATTCATTAGTATTGCTTATAAACATTCATCTTGTTTTATTCCTAAAGCTAGTGTGTCCATGACACTCTTTACATTATCTGTTTGACTCATGTTACTTAATACCCTTAGTAGATTATTGTTTATTATTTATAAATAGAGTAGAGAAATGCTTAGCCATACTTATATGTCCTTAGGATCTTCGAATCGATATACTTGTTATTGAAACATGTGGTTGAGCTTGTTGAGCTTGACCGGATGCCCTTTATCTTTGTCCTCTCTCTCTTTCTGTCAGGGCCTCGGAATTACATATGATTTAAGGAACGGATTATCGCCAAAGACCGAGCAATCACCCATTTAGTGACACAGTACCCGCGCCGTGCACACTGAAATGGCGTGATCCGACAGCTGACCAACGCATCATACGATCACCTGAGCCGTATGCCTTCACCGTTGGTCAAGCCGGCCAGAAGCAATCAAACTTCCAAAAGCCACATACAATTCACGGAGTCCTGTGAAGGGTTAAGGTCGTTCTGGAATCCACCAAGTAAGACAAGGTCGGAGGAGCCCGGCAGTCATACCCACACCCTATCCTGGCGCTTAAGGCTAGTGAGTCACCCGAAGGCCCGGTATGATCCACCCACACCCTGCCTAGCCGGCATCGCATCTCAGCTAGCAGGTCACTCAACTGAATTCCTGCCCTACCGAGTGAAAACTGGAACCACAGTAAACCTTCACAGCAAACCCATACACTTCATTCCATTCACACATTGTGTATGGGCAGTCACCAAAACAACTTTGAATATCATCACAAAACTCTACAAGAGTAGACATAATCCATACCAAGGACATGTCTTAGCTTCTACATTTCATGACTTAGAAGTCATTTTCAGCACACACAACAAAGTTAAAGACAGCAGCGGAAGCACGAGATAAACATGGAGAATGACTAGTTAAGTCATCTCCCAAAAGCTATACAATCCAACCATGACCAAAGCGAACAAATCTTGCAGAACTACTCATCATGAACAGCATTTTCAGCATTATAGAAATCGTCGATGCTACGATCACCTGTAGGAATGGAATTCCCGAATGAGTACTTTCGTACTCGCAAGATGCTAAATTCTTATTCCAGGTTAATCTTAAACATGGCATGGTAATTAAATGACGACAATGACAATGCAACTCATTGGAGCAGAATCAACTAAAGATGACATATCCTGACATAGGGTTCAGGTACCCAACGACACAGTTATCCTGACATAGGGTTTAGGTACCCAACGACACAGTTATCCTGACATAGGGTTCAGGTACCCAATGACACAACTAACCTGACATAGGGTTTAGGTACCCAATAACGCAGTTATCCTGACATAGGGTTCAGGTACCCATATTCCGACATAGGGTTCGGTGGCCCATGACACAATAATCCTGACATAGGGTTCAGGTACCCAACGACACAACCATGTCATACACACAAGCAAACCTACTCATGCTAGTAGCTCGATGCACCACATACATCATTTCGAAATATTCGAACTACACGACATTAATTAACCAATGCATAGCAAAAGATAACCAGAATATTTCCAACAAGCGAGCATGCTTTCCTTGCTATTCGGGGTAGTACTCCTGCTGGTGATCACCCTCGGCAAAACCCTCAATGCTCGACTCTAGCAATTAAATCACCGAAACACTGGAAAAGAACAAAAAGAGGCAAATAAGAAATACTGAAATTTTCAGAGATGAATGCATGTATGAAATGCATACTATTATGTAAAGAATGTAAATATGAGACTAATGCAATTGGTTTCGCATTATTTGGAGTTGTAGATAATTAGGTATGAATTTTCCAAGTTTGACTCATTTCATTTAATTTGAGATCAGTTTGTAATTTTGAAATTTTTCATATTAGAAATAGGAATGACATGTATACCAGCAAATAGTACACAATAAAAGATGAATTCACACACAAGAATCATTTAATTTGGAATTCAGATGAATTTATTATGAATCCTTAAGGTTTTAAATCATTTTTAGAGTCTTTTTTGTATTTTCTCAGTAAAGAAAAGGATTTGCACATTTTTGCACATTTTCTTAAGTTAGCTGGGTGGTGGGGCTAGGGTATGACAAGTGGTTCCATGTTGACCTAGGTTTGACTGGTCAACATTGACCAGTCAAGGGACTAGGGCCCTCAAGTCATACTCTAGTCCTCCCCCTTTATTCTTGTCGTTTCAATTCTAGATATTATTACATGAGGAGTTCACTAATCAAAAAATCATTCCCATTAATTTGAGTATTTCTATATAACCAAGAAAGGGTTCATCTATATATCTCTAGTCCAAAAGTGATACTATGGTAAATGGACTCTTCATGGCATGATCTTTATGTTTAAACTGTTATCGTTTTTGCAAGGTTAAAATTTAGGTCCCATTGTCACATTAATGGTAGGTAGCAAAAGTTTGGGCTGGTTCCACATGTTATAAGAATTAGGGTCAACAGTACACTAATTCGGTGCAGCACTTATCTAAGTTGAGCTAATCATATCATGTAACAATTAAGTAGATAGTTGTTAATTTATTACAAGTCATTGATCCAACAGTAAAATGGTTAGGGCATCAATGGTGAGATTAGGCTTTTAAGTTGGAAGCATATCTATTTAGTCTTAAACTATTACTGCTATTCATGCCTGACCACTTGCACATTAGGTTGAGGTTGGACTTGAGGATCAGTATTTCAGCCCTAAAACATAATGGTATACACACGTATTAATTGTTATCAAAAATGTTACTTTTACCCATTACTGTCGATATAAGAGGCATCGTTCATGGAACGAAATTTTAGCACACCAATTTTTATCTCAAACAGTGAGCTTAAACAT
>JAGXJF010004298.1:0-47779 GCA_019208055.1 Stipa capillata | reverse complement strand
GGCGTCTGGTTGGCCTCCGCCGGCGGTTAGGGGTACCCTGGGCCCCATTCCGCCGACAGTAGCTCTACAAAACAATTAGTTTCTTTTAGGTACCCATATCCTTTTGGGTCCATGAATGTTAGCGGTTGGGACATTGTTAGATGTGTCAAACACATTGGGTGCAAGGTTAGCAATGTGATCTTTGCGTACCCAAATGGTCTTGCTAGAAATCACATATCTACTCTTGTGCCCAATGAATTTGGCATATACTTTACTCTTTTGGGTTTTAGCTATTCTATAGTTGGCATTATGATTAGCATGCATGGATGCATAATCTTTACTAGCATAGCCACTAAAATGATTGAGATCGATATTTTTCCCTCTTCCAAGCACCCATTTGGTTTTGGGATATTGCTCGGGTCTCCACTTGGTTCCATCCGTGTTGCAGCTTGGGATGAAGCCTAATCCTTCTTTCTTTGAATTCATCGATTGCTTGCTAAGAAGCTCTCTCAGAGATTCGCTTCCTTTGTGGCACTTGAAGAAGCCAACTTCAAGGATGGTCTTCATCCTAGCATTCTCACTCATAACATCTATGGTCTCCTTAGATGGAGTGTTAGGAGAATAAGAGACCATAATAGCATTTGAAGATGAAACATTTGAGTTCATAGTGCTAGATGTTGTAGATGAAGGTACATTGTTAGATGATGCAATGCATTTCAAGCATGGAGGTTCAAAGCCTTCTTGATTCTCACTAATTTGTTTGGCGATAAGAAAATCATTCTCAAACCTAAGTTCATCATGAGCCACTTTTAGAGACTCAAGATCTTGCTTCTTGTTGAGGAACTCAACTCCAAGCTTCTCATGGTCTTCTACTAGTGATTCATGAGCCTTAGTGAGATTTAGGTATTTTGACTTGAGTTTGTTCAACTCACGAGTCAATTCCTTGTTCTTCTCCATCTCATCGATAAGCAAACTCTCTTGATCTTCAAGAATAATTTCTTGTTCCATTACAGTTTTAGCAAGAGTTCTATAGCTAGGTTTTTCATTTTCTAGCTCTTCACTCATAAGGTCATCCTCACTATCATCATGGTTAGAAGGTTTTGAAGTTACCTTGGACCCTTTTGCCATGAAGCATGTGGGAGACTCATCATCGCTTGGCATGTCAAAGATTGACTTTGCCTTTGTTGGTGTAGCCCAAGCAAGTCCAGCCATTCCTTCTTCAGAATCTGATGAAGAGGCTTCGGAGCTTGAAGAGTCACTTGCTTCAGAGTCTCACTCCTTGCCGAGGTAAGCTTTGGCCTTGTATTTGTTCTTCTTGTAGTGTTTGGCCTTGGAGTGATGTTCCTTCTTGTGAGATTTCTCCTTCTTTTCTTCCTTGTGACCTTTTCTTTCTCTTGTCATTCTTGTGAAGAGGGTAGTTGGCAATGAAGTGCCCAATCTCTCCACACTTGTAGCACTTTCTCTTCTTGGGTTCTCTTGAAGAAGAACCTTCTCTTCTCTTCAGGTTGTACTTCTTGAATCCTCCACTCCTTTGGAATCTGTTGAATCTTTTGACCAAGAGTGCCAAGTCCTTTCCAAAGGAGTCTCTGAGCTCAGCTTCATCAGTGGATTCTTCATCTTCTTCTTCAGATAAAGTCTCTGTCTTCTTTGCCTTCAGGGCGATGACTCTTCGAGACCCTGATCTTGTAGAATGCAGCTCTTTCTTCTCTTCAATGATCATCTCATGAGCATTGAGTCTTCCAAGAGTTTGAGAGGGAGTCAATGACTTGAAATCTGCTCTTTCTTGAATAAGTGTGCACAATGTGTCATACTTCTCATCAAGAGACATGAAGAGCTTCTTGACGATGACAGTGTCAGTGATATCTGTTGCACCAAGTCCTCGAAGCTCATTGGTAATGGTTGTGAGTCTTGAGTAGATGCTTCGGACTGATTCCTGATCCTGACCTCTGAATCTGTTGAACTGGCTTCGAAGAACATCAGTTCTAGAGTCCTTGACTGACTCTGTGCCTTCATACACTTCTTCGAGCGTGTCCCAGATCTTCTTCGCGGTTCTGAGAGTGCTGATTCTTCCAAACTCATCATCACTCAGTGCGCCGAAGAGTATGTCACAGGCTTGAGCGTTCAGCTGCTTCTTCTTCTTGTCAGCATCAATGGGTTGATCCTCATTGCTGACATCACATCCAGTCTCAATAACCTTCCAGATTTCAAAGTCAATAGCTTCAAGATGCATCCTCATCTTATGCTTTCAACCTGCATAGTTAGTCCCATCGAAGATAGGTCTATGTGAAGAACTTCTATAATTCCCAGAAGTCGACATACTTTACTCCTTGGTGGTTAAACCAAATCAACAGCAAGAGGAGACCTTGCTCTGATACCAATTGAAAGATCGAGTATATCGACTAGAGGGGGGTGAATAGGAGATTATCAAATTTTAACCAACTTTGTTGCTTAGCAAGTTTAAGTGAAGCAAGTAAGAGGTGAGGTAACAAATGGCAACTAAGATTCAACTCAAATAAAGAACAACACAAAGTAAAACAAGAGTTGAAGACACAGAGATTTAACCCGAAGTTCAAGTTGTTGGCAACAACTCTACGTCTTCGTTGGAGAGGTTGAGCACTTAGCTCCAAAGACACAAAGTCTTCACCTTCTTCTCCTTGAGCTTTTGTCCACGAAGGATCCGCTCAACACTCTTGGTGGATCTTGAGGTGATCCCCGAACCTTCACAAACTGATGGAGGCTTTCCACAGATTGGAGCTCTTCCAAAGACACCTAGCCGGCTAGAAGATGCCAAATCTTCAAGAGTAATAGGTGATGAACACTAAGCTCGAAGAACTCCAAAGAGTTTTGCCCAACGGATCTCAATCTCTCAAGGATTTCCTCTCTTGATGTAGAACTCAAGAACTCAGAGGAAAGGGGAAAGTTTAGCTGAGAGAGATGACTTTTTAGCTCAATAATGCGCTCTGTGTCGGGTACCTGCCACGGTAGGGGAAGGGCACCTTTTATAGCCACGAGTCAGAAAAGAGTCGTTGGGCTCAAGATTCTTCTTCGGTACAACCGGAATACCAAAACCGGTCCAACCGGGATTCAAATAACGGTCATACTGAAGAACAGACGTTGCACAGCGGAAAGTCTTCAACGGAAAGCCGGTGGTTCCGGAAAGGAACCCGGTCACTCCGGGATTGTGTACTGGACTCTACTGAGTCACACTTCAAAACCAAATCCCGGTGGTGCCGACTTTGAAGACGGCTGAACCGAGGTTGCAAATGTTGACACATGATTCTTCACAGAGAAGAAACGCGGTCCAACCGGAAACCAACTCGGCACAACCGCTTTCTCAAATAGGTCTAAGTCCAGAAGACATTCGCGGTGCTACCGGACACGAAGTCGGTAGAACCGGAATTCAACAAACACTTGACTTAGCCTAGATCAAAATAAGACTTAAGTCCAGAGAAGAAACTCTGTGCAATCGGAAACGGAACCCGGTGCAACCGCAGAAGCTTGAAGAATAGGACTTAGTCTGAGAACAACTTTGCCCTAAGTCCAGAAGAGATTCCCGGTGCAACCGGAAGACAAACCCGGTGCAACCGCAGACAACTCAGAGTGCGACTTAGCCTAGGGCATCAAGGCGACCTAAGTCCAGAGAGGATTCTCGGTGCAACCGGAAGACAAACCCGGTGCAACCGCAGACAAACGGACAGGACTTGGTCTAGGGATTCAAATGCATATTCCGGTATAACCGGTCTTCCCAAACCGGTAGAACCGATTTCCAGAATATGGAACTAGAGTGAAACCCTAAGCGGCAGGGTTCCAGAAAGAGATTTCAACAAATGAATCTGAGATAAGTTAGGCATTCTTCAATGAATTTCTTCAAACCTAAATGTCATACCCCTCTTAATAGGCGGCTTGTCCTATGGACTCAAAATAACTCTAGAAAATCTCCACTAATCTTCTAAGTCCAAGCCTTTCTTCATCTTCAATTTTTGAGGGTCGACATCCATGGGTTAAACCAACTTCTTGGGGACTAATCACCTGTGTACACTTAGTAAACCATTAGTCCCTTAATCGTTTGTCATTAATCATCAAAATCCATTAGGGGCACTAGATACACTTTCAATCTCCCCCTTTTTGGTGATTGATGACAACACGATTAAATCTTCAAAGTGAATATGAAGGTTTGTTTTTAAGTTCCATGACATAGAAGTAGCTCCCCCTAAATGTGTGCACTCTTGAAGAATAGCTTTGAATGCTAGTGCACAGATTTTGAGAACTTGAGGAACTCCCCCTATGTCTTAGAATCCATGGCAGTGCATTGTATGAGAATAAAGGATAATATAACAATGCACAAGTGGTGATTAGAGCAAATAATCATGCATGAAGATTAACTAGAGCAATAGAACTGAAACTAATCAGAGCATTTGATCAAAGCATGAATATTACTCAAAGTATGAAGAAATAAAGCTAAAAGGTATCACCACTTAGAGTTTACAAACCAATACAAGAATTATAAAAAAAAAGAGATTTGTAACTCTTCTAATCCTAAACTTCTTCTTCATCGCTCCCTTTTCCTTGAATTGAAGCTTCTATCACTCCCCCTTTGGCATCAAAGAACCAAAAACTTCAAACTGTTAGAGAAAATGCAGAGCCAGAAGCATGAGGAGATGGCTGAGGAGCTGGAGCTGGAGCTGATGGAGGTACTGATGGAGAGGTTGCTGTTTCATCTGGCTGAACAGAGGAGTTGGTAGGACTTGGGGTTACTCTGTAATGAGGTGAAGACAAAGAATGAGCACACCAAGAGTAGGATTCTTTGATTCCATGTGCTTCAAGCTCTTCTTCAGAATAGTGTTTCTTCAGAAGTACCCAAGAACGTTTAAGCGCTTCTCTGTCAGCAAACTGAGATATAGAGGCCATGTTGAAGAGTGCATTGAGGTCATGCCTGGCTAACTTTTGCTCCTTCTGCATCTGATGCAACTCAGACCTCATTTGGCGAAGCTCCTGAAGAATAAGATCTGTTGAAGCTGGAGCTGCCTGGGGTTGAGCTTCAGGCGATTGAGATTGGCCTTCAGAATGATGAAAAGCAGGGTCATCACTGGCCAGAGGAACTCTTTCTTCACCTGCCTGAGGAGCTGAGGGTTGAGGAGCTGGAGCAGCTGGAGCTTTGCCTTTGCCCTGGACAACAGATGCTTTCTTCACCAAGTCTTCATATAGAGAAGGTGTGAACTTGGTATGAGATGTGTCACAATGAAAAGCAATCTCAGTCTTGGCCAGAATGAACTTCATAATATAGGGGGCATAAGGCAGCTGTTTAATGTGATCTGCATAAGCTTCACTCATGAAGTTGCCAAAGAAATCTGGTATGTTGAAGGGGATATTGGTCATGATCTTCAAAAGAAGGTTCCTTATTCTGTGGTGGATCTCATCCTGATTTCCCTTCTTCGGATCAAGTGTCTTCCTCAAAATCTTCAGAACAGTCCTGGCAGCATAAGTGAGATTTGCTGTCTTGCCGAGGACAGGTTTCTGGTCTTGATAGTATAGAGGAGCTAACCCTTCTTTTGGCAAGATGTCTTCATTGTGGATCTTGGCATCTTCAGAGTTGATATCCATTCCTAACCCTGTTCTGGCAATGAACTCTTCAAAGGTGGCTTCATATCTGGAATGGCCAGTCATCCAATCAAGCTTCCAAGTGTTTGAGTGTGCTTCACTTCCGGAGATGTACAATGTGGCATAGAACTGAAGGATGAGTTCTTCATTCCAATCTTGCTTGAAGGTGACGAAGTCTTCAAGATTCACTTGATGAAGAGCATCCAATACAGGGGCAAAGCACCTGTGCTTCTCCAAATAAGCTCTATCAACATACTGATGCTTGAAGACTCGATTCTTTTTGAAGAGGGTGGTCTGATAGAAGTCTTGTTGGGTCCTGGCCCAAAATCTGGGATCTGAAGCATCCCTGGCAAACTCATAGGGATTCACATCCCATCTGATTTCTCTAAGCTCTTCATTTGTCAGCTTATTGTATTCAACCACTGGTTAAGGCCTTCTGCCCTGCCGAGGAATCATTTGAGTAGGAGCTAGCACAACTAATACAGCATTGTCTTCAAGATTTTGCTGCTCCCTCATCTCAATGTCTTCTTCATCCTCATGAACTCTGGCTTTCTTCAGAGAGGATCTGGTCCTTTGACTGGGCCTAGGAGGCAACTTTTCAGCCTTTTTCTTCTTCTTCTTCTCTGCTGGAGGTGTTGGTCTAGGAGTGACAGTTTGTTTCCTCATTCTTCGCTCATATCTTTGAGTTTGAGCCTGACCTCCAGAGGACTCAGATGCTTCAGCACTGCCAGCAGCAGTAGCTGCTTGTTCTGCAGGAATTGCTTGCTCAGACTGGGTATGCTGCTCTTCAGCTGGATAATCAACTTGTGGGTTCTCTCTTGGTTGCTCAAATTGAGCTGGTTGCTCTTCAACCATGTGGCCTTCTGGCTCTTCAGCTGCTGGAGCCTCACCTTGAGCTTCAGGTTGAGATCTTTGTGCTTCAACCTGGGACTCCTCTTGCTGAACATCAGCACTTGGAGCCTGAGGAATTTCTGTGTTTTCTGCAGGCTGCTCTTCAACTGGAGCTGCTGTGATTGTTTCTTGTGCAGAGGTCCCTGCTGGACTTGCTTGCTGAGTGATTTGAGCTCGAGGTTCTTCAATGACAGAGCTGGAGGGCTGAGATGGCTTGGTTAACCTGCCTCTTGACCTTGCAGCTTCTGCTATTGCTTTCTTCTTCCTTGTCTCAGCAAGGGTAGCATCTCTGGCTAAGCCCTTGCCTCTTTCTTCTTCAGAAGCTTGTATAGCTACAAGGGTCTTGTACCTTGCAAAGCTCTCCTTGCTCTTGCCTTGAGCAGACTTTAGCTTCTTCATTTCTTCCTCTCTCTGAGCCTTTTGCTTGTAAAACTCATCAAGTTTGTCTTTGCTTATCCTAGCAGCTTCATAGATTTGTAGCCTTTCCAGGGCTTGAGCTCCTTGCCTGACTCTTTCTGCTTCTGAGAGGGGAACCACTGGCCCAGCTTGAGATTGAGCTTCAGCTCTCTCCTTGGCATCCAATTCTTGGGCAACTCTCTGAGCCTTTTCAGCTTCCCATTGTTCTGCTGCTTTCTTCATTCTCATGGCTGCCCTGAGCCCAATTGGGATTTCGTCACCAATGTCAGAATCTGATTCTTCAGCAGGAGTAGCAGATGGCTTGGGGATTGAAGACTTTGAAGCCTGAGCTCTGCTCTCACTTCTTTTTGCCACAACTCTTCTTTCTTTGGGAGATGACTTCTTCTGCTGAAGAGTAACTCTTGAGACACTGGCAGCCTCTTTTCTTTTCCTGACTTCTTCAAGGGTTGAAGAAGATGGTTTCTTGGGCTTGCTTGGAGTTGGGGCCTTCTTTGCAGCTTTTGCTTCAAACACCTCTCTCCAGTAGGGTGTTACATAATTTCCTTCTTTCTGCTGCCTTTCCCAGTATCTCCTGATCTTTGGTGCCTATGCTTTCTATCCATAGCTGACTCATGTGGAGGAGTGTGCACATTCAACTCCCTTGGCACCTCATATCCCATGTTCTGCAGTTTTCTTCTGGTGGAGATGCCTGAAGAAGCCACTGCTTGAGTCTTTTTCTTCTTCTGAGGAGGCAGAGGAGGAGGAGGTGAAGACTCTCTGGAATTGCTTGAAGCCCTATCTGGGTCGCTGTCGCTGATGAGAACATTATCAATTCCGGTGTGACCGTGTTCCTTTCAGAATTACCGACTTTGAGTTGAAGACTTTCGCTGTGCATCTGAGTTCCTCAGAATTTGACCGTTGGTCTGAAACTTGATGCTTCCGGGTTCGTGTTCCGGTTGCTCCGAGGAAGAATCTTTTTCCCAACGACGCTTTTTCTGAGCAGTGCCTATATAAAGCCCCCGACCCCCTGCGGGCTCGGGAGGGCACTCTGCTCAAAATACTCATTCTCTCACACTGTGTGTTCCCCGTTTCTCTTGCTCTTTGAGATCTACTTTGAGAAAGGAAAGATTTGTAAGATCTGAGACTTGATTGAGCATTCAAGCAAGAACTTCTTCGAGGTTAGTAATCTTGACATTCTTGGAGATTTGGCATCTCCTAGCCGGCTAGGCGTCGTTGAGAGTTCCGATTTGTGGATTCGCCTCCAACAAGTTTGTGAAGGTTCGGGGATCACCTCAAGTTCCACCATGAGTGATTTGGCAAGTTCTAAGTGCACTTGGCTCAAGGAGAAGAAGGTGAAGACTGTGTGTCTTCGGAGCTAAGTGCTCAAGCCTCTCCAAACGAAAACGTAGAGTTGTTGCCAACAACTTGAACTTCGGGTTAAGTTTTGAGTCTTCTCTCTAGCTTCTTAATTAAGTGCATATTCTTCATTTGAGCTAGATCTAGTTTAATATTTGTTGCTTCACCCTCAAACTGCTACACTCTTGCATGCTAAACAACTAATTTGAGTAAACTTTGATAGTCTCCTATTCATCCCCCCTCTAGTCGATAGACCTCGATCTTTCACCTTCTGACACATAAAATCATTTGCTAATAGCAGACCGAAGGACTCCCATATTTGATGTAGTCCCTTCCCGACCACATGAAATGAATGTGAAATTCAGATCAAAATCGCAAGCCACCATCACAGTCTGAGACAGGGTTCCTTTTCTATTTCTAAATGGTGGAGCTTTCTCTTTAGCAATAGTGATGGGGACATGGGTTCCATCAATATCACCAATGCAATTCTGCATGCACAAAAGAATCAAACTTGGATGCTTTACAAAGCTATAAGGAGAACTCTGGGGAAAGTTCAGTGACATGGATATGTGTATGGTGGTTCACCTGAAAATAAGGCCAATAACGAGGGTTCGACACGATCTTTGAGTGGGTTTGGATCGAACTTGGACCTTCTCAAATCTCTAGACTAGAATTGAAATTATCATGAATATCTCTTTTATCTTCCTATGAACCGTTTCGTTGCTATGTTGGAATTGTTTTTGTAGCACTTGATTGCTAGCATTGTGAGAGATCATGTATATAAGCATCCCCAACTGCTCCTTAATACCAATAGTCGATGTGCCTTTTAATAGACCCTCTCTTCTAAGAAAATCTAAGATAGCCCTAAAGATCTCCTGCTTCATTCGAAATTCAACCTTCGACCAACTGTCATGCCCTTCTAAGATCTCCTTAACCTTTTTAGCACCTGGAAGAGATGAGGTGTGGACTGGCTATTTTTCTTTGTAAAGTCATGAGTACAAAGCGGGAACCAACACGAAAAAGATTTCATCATCATCTTCTTCTTCTTCCAGTATAAACTTCCTAATTATTTCCCTCCTAGAACCCATCTAATTACAAAAATGATTAATAACACAATGATCAGAACTAAATGAGATGAATGTTTTTGTTAGTGCTATGGGTTAAAAATGTAGTGTACAGCTAACTGCGTCTTATGACATATACAATATTGAGATACAGCATAACAGGGAGATATGTTGCCTGTCATGCACAAGTAGTAGTGTAGTACATACAAAAGAGAAGAAGATGCTACGCAAAGATATAGGAGATAAAAGCACATGAAATTGCAGCAAAATACACATCAAAGCTACATAAGAAATAGCAGAAAGATACACGGCGAAGCTGCATAAGAAACAGTAGAAAAATATACATAGAAATTTCCAAGTAAATAGTAGAGAAATACACATCAATGCTTCAGTTGCAAACCACGGGATGATGTAGACAAGTTTTTACAACTATCCTAATAAAGATTTAAGTTCCACTGTATAACTCAAGTACGATAATTGAGTACATATTTGCACTTCTCTAACCAGACTTAACTTGTTTAGGGGTTGACACCAACTAGGTATTATAAATACACACGCATAGTAATAAAAAGCAGGGAATTATTGCTGGAAAAGAAGAGATCGTCAGGGATTATTTGCTTTACTCAACTTCTTCCTCATGATTGCTGGCTAGTATAGCTAGGATTGGTGGAGCTATCATCTAAAAGAGAAGGATTGATGTAGTTGTTCATTAAGATTTCCAGCTGGCATCTATCTCTTTGCATTAGGGAGAAAGTTTATTCTTCTTAATCAGTTCCTTTTTCCAGGGTTAAAGGCATGGCAAAGAAATTGCTCCATCCATGACACAGCGTGCTAGACAAATCTATCTGTCCATTGTTAGCATCCCATGACATTACAGATATGAAGTAATGTGCAACAAGGATGTTATTGCTCCTAAACAAAAAAAATTAATTGAAGTCCTAGTGAAACAGTAGCTACCTTAAATCCCAAATTATTAACATTATTATCATCAGCTCTTCCAAAGGTACTAATCAACATTCCGAGCTGCCTAGTGCCTAGGACTCATCATGACCCATCATAAACTGAGAGCACAAATAGAAACAAAAGATTATTTGTGTAATACAAATTAATATGGTATTAAGACGGCATTAAGATTTGAAGTAGCAAAAGTATATGAGCTGGTGAGCATACTTCAGATGTTAAAACAATTCCTCTTGAAGTTGAAATAACATAATAGCAAGATGTTCAGAAAAGCATGCACACTTTGCGTTAGTGTGCTCACCTTGGTGGATCTGGAGGCAGCGAGGTTGCCGGTGAGGACGACGGAAAACGGTTGCTCGGCTGAGGTGCTCGGCGGAGGCGCTCAACGGAGGTGCTCAATGGGGGCACTTAACGGAGGTGCTCGGCGGAGGCGTTGCGGACTGAGGTCGGTGGCGAGGCGGAGGCGGAGTGGAGAAGATCGGTTGAGGCAAAGGCACTTGACGGAGGTGCTCGGCGGAGGCGCTCAGGGAGGCGTCGCGGACTGATGTAGGTGGCGAGGTGGAGACGGAGCAGATCGATTGAGGCGAAGGCAGAGGTGGCGCCGCTCGATCGCGTAGAGAGGTGCATGTTCTCTACCTGACCTAGTTAGACGCGCCGCTCCTCCCCGGGAAAAGGCCGCAGATAGGGCCGGGTTACCCATCATGGGCGTCCAAACACATAGTCGGGCTGCCTCAGGTTAATGGGCCGTGTGGGTTTTGGCCCCCGGAAAAGGCTGGAATCCCCGAGTTTGGCTACCAAACAAGGCCTAAAAGCTCCCACGACCAACTCCTCGTAGCCACATTGAGAGGACGAGGAACTTGTGGTGACCGGGTGGGGAGCACTAGGAAAGTAGTAGTTTCTATTTTCTAGATCTTGGTTTGAGTAGACATAGTTGAGCATTTGTGTGAAACTTGTTGAAGATGAGTCGTCCATGTATGTGATGTTTGAGGTGTTCTAGCTGTTTTGGAAAGCTTTAGATTCTAACACTTGTGTCAAGTTCATTGTTGAGAGCATTGCTATGTATACTGTTGTGTGTGCGTCTGTTCACTTGTCAGATGGCTTTGTTGAAGCACAAGTGCACTCTCTAAATGCTTTAACATCTACGCACCAGACTTGTCTGAGTCACAAGGAATTCTAAGATTGATCTATCTTTTACTCCCTACTTCTTCGTTTCAATTAAAATTTGATAAGAGGAGGGAGGACCTCGGTCATTGTCTAAAGAAGGAGCGAGAATATCTAGTTGTATACTTGTCCCTCATGGATTGTACATAAGCTGACTCAGAGCGCATAAAAAACACACACACCATTGAGTTAGCATACAACATCAAGCAAAGTCGGATATTCTTGACGGTGCCCTCCACTCACGGAAGAAACTACTGTGGGGAAAAGATTTAGTGACATATACCCTTGTTCTTTGCTATGTGCGTGCATGCAAAAATAGAAGTGTGATATTATGAGTGTAGAAAACTATCAATTTTTACTACTGACTAGCTAAATGCTTATGTGTTGCTATAGAGGAAAAGAAATGTATTACATGAGTTGTGGTAAATACCAATTATCTCAAATATGTATCTACAGAACCAACTATAATCAAAATATCGTGATATTAATATGACAATTTTATTGCAATTTAAGGGTTAGTCTTGACAGAGATGAATAGACCACCATCAATTTAAATCTTTATAAGAGTAAGATATTGTCAGTTATATTAATAAATTTTATGACCTGCTCCTTTCATTGCTAGATAGAAGGGAGTACCGTTCAAGGTCAAAATTGAATTTTCCTTTGCAGTAATATTGGATGAGCAGAACCGAAGTTTACTAGAAAATAAAACTTGCATCTTGGATTGTTATGCACTCTATCACGTAGTCATTAGTTGGTGCTAACCTTCCTCCTGTGATTCTATGTAAAACAAAATGACAGATTAACACAAACGTAAATATACCACTCACCGGGCTCGTGCTGCAAAACCACCGCACGGTTATACACAGCCATGTGCGGCATAGCTCTCGTCCTCTCCGGCGACCGCCTAGTCGTGGCCCCCTCCACCACCGCCGCCGCCACGGCCGTCACATCCGGAATCCGGCTCTCCGACGAGGTACTGTTACTAGCATCCGTCCGAACCTTCCGTACCAGAACTAAACCCCTCCCTATTGTAGTTTCCCAAACCCTAAACCCTAATCGAGCCAAGCTGAGCTGGGACTGTATACGCAAGTGCAGGGCAAGGGCGTGTCGGTCGGCGAGCTCGAGGCAGCGCTGCGTCGGCGAGGACCGGACAGCCTTGGGTGCCATAGGCTCCGCCTTTGCGCGGATGGCACGATGCTAGGTAGCAGTAGCTGGTGGTTCCCTAATATGCTTTGGAGCTTTGGTTGCTTTGGTAATTTCTCATGGCCATTGTCATGTGTTGCAGGGGGTGGTGATTGTGAAGGTGGAGATGCGGATGGAGGTGGTGTGGGTGTTACGGAGTTGTGCTTCATCGGTGCGACGCTGCAGCTCAGGGGAGCCGAGCCGGTTTCGCAGCCGCTGGTGCCCCAGTCAGGAAATGTTCTAGTGTATAATGGTAATGCTGTTGAGATAGAAAGTAGTATTGTTCTACTTTATAAATTGATTTCTTTAGTATGTGGCATATATGGTGTTGTGATGTATACAACTAGAAGTTTCACACTTTGGAAATGGTTATAACTAATAACAAAGATGCTCCATATTCTTAGTCAATTTGTTTCTGAACTGATTTGTTGATATTACTTATATTCAGTATTTAGCAATAGACCCTTTTGAATGACACGTATGTATCTGACTTCCATACTCTGGGAATACTTCTGATGATTCAGTAGAATTCAGGTATTCACTGATTAGTGGCATCTTATTGTTGCTTTCATCTAAGTACTGGAGTGGTTACCTTACTTGAACTTACCACTGAACTAGTTATTTTCATTTTAAGGTGAGATATATGGAGGAGTTCACGTTGCTGATGATCAAAATGACACTCAATCACTTCTGTCTTCACTGGAATCTTGTTGTTGCTGTGACCCCCATGTTCTTGACAGAGATGAAGCATGCCCTTCTTGTGGGAACGTAGGGAAAATCAGTTCCACAAATCCTCTCAACAATCAAAGGCCCATGGGCTTTGATATACTGGCAGGCAGGTAATTATGGTGTTTCCTGTTTGAGCTTCGTTGTAGATTCAGCTTTCTAAAATCCAAGCCACCTTGAACTTCCAGACAGACTCAAAAACAATGTGGTTTGGTCGGGATGCATTTGGGAGAAGAAGTCTCTTGGTACATTGGCCCACACCTGATGATTCACGCTTTATATTATCATCAGTATCACCCCCTTCATTTGCAAGGAATAACTCTGGTAAGATAAGCTTACTTTTCATGTATCTATCTTAGTGTGTTATCAATGGTTTGTACATCTCCCTTTTCAAAAGTTGAAAACAGTCGTGGCCTAAGGTAAGCTATGGTGTTGCACCTAATGTTTCGGATTCTGTACATGCTCTGAATATTGTTACTCATATCTAGTTGTGTATATCCAGTCTCATATATACACTCTTCTTCACTTCTACAGCATCAGCGGTAAATGATTTGGAGTCAGGAGCAGATCCTGATTTTTCTGACTATACCAAAGTTAGCTACTGGGAAGAGCTTCCTTGTGGGATATACAGCATTTACCTGAAAGACCTTGAAAATAATGCCACATCTATGAAGGGAGGATGTGCCATCGAAGTTAGGAAACACGAGTGGACGGATCCTTCGCTGACCACATTAATACAATGGGAGAGGAAATCGATAGTTCCTGTTGTGGAGGACTTAATCCCACACAAGGATTCTGTTGACAAAGGGAACCATCACTTGTCTCAGAGCTTCATAAACTCAAGAGAAGCTGAAGAAAATTCAAGTAATGGGGTTGCAAAGAGAGGTCTCCCATCAGATTTTAGTTTATCTCCAGTGAACTGCATAACACAGTCAGGTGCATCTGTGCATGAAATGTTTACTACTGAAATTTCCTGAAATAGCTCATCTTTGTAAAGTTGCTAATGCTTACACGTGTGCCATGTTTCAGCACATAGAGTATTGGTTGCATTATGGGAATCTGTCATGCTGCGAACTAATCTGAATAGACTCTATCAGGTGAGCAATCAACTCTTAAGTTTTAACTTCTGCTCTTCTGTATTTTGAATTTTTTACAACACCATCAGCCCAATAATTGATTTGAGTCTTTCTCCATTGTGCATGGTTCTATCTCTCTTCAGTTTGCATTTTTTTTAGTTAGTCTATCAGGTTATACTGAGCCCTTACATGTGGATAGGGTGATCCAAATAAACTTAGGGACGATGAGTTAGCGCCAATAGCAATCCTTTTTTCTGGTGGCTTGGACTCCATGATCCTTGCAGCATTATTAGACCAATGCCTTGATTCCAGATGTAAGTTTGACTGTTGCTTTTGTTACATTGTATTCAAGTTCTCTGCTGTTTAACATATTAGTGCAAGTAGGTTAGCTGCTCTATGCCACTCCATAAACGTCGATACATGAGTAAAACTAATTAAGATTTTGAGCAGGGACAATTGATTTGTTGAATGTCAGTTTTGACGGGCAGCTTGCTCCAGATAGGATTTCTTCACTAGCAGGACTGAAGGAGCTTCAGAGAATCTCCCCGCTGCGGAGGTGATTTGACTTGAACATTTCATGTTCTTAGCCCTGACAGCTTATATCTGTTACTCAATATAGCTGATGCACATATCAATTGCCCATCATATTTCTGTTCAAATTGAATTCTGGACTAAATTTCTGTCACTCTTACTATAGCCTAATGAGTTCTTTGTGTGTGACGATATTTCTGTTGCAAGCCTTGTAGACAGCAGATGATCAATATGCTTCAACGCATATTATTCCATGTCCTGCATCATTTCACTATTGTGCATAGTTACTCATCCATGTTCATCATACATTTTGGTTCTCATGTTAGCTGTAAATGGTGTATCCCTTTGATTAGAGTGATTGATTTGTTATCCTTGTGGATGATGCATTCACTTTTTCACTGCATGCATTTTTGTTTCCATGCTAGCAATAGTTATGCTCATGCAGTGTTGCACCCCAAGTAAAGAAAATTCAGAAAGCCTGAGTAATGCTGAATGAAGTGTTCGATATGACCTGTGTTTTGCTTTCTTATTTGCAGATGGCGTCTTGTTGAGATTGACACCGCTTTGACCAACTTGAAAGGGGAAAGCGAACATGTGATGTCACTGATACACCCTTCAAATACCTATATGGTGTGTATATTCCTACTAAGCTTTGATATGTTAGTTTCGTTGTTTTAATGCTCAAGGCTGGAGAACATACCACGATCTAAATTGTTCATGCACTTTCTGTTTGCATCTTCTTGGATTTGGATTTTGGGATGGTGTTGTAAACTTGGAATCATGCATCTTTTTACATTTGACAATACAAAACAAGTGTTAAAGATCATCTTCTGGGAGATGCCTTTGCCAAAAGTTCAATTAGAACTTTGCTCGCTCTATGAAAAAAAGGCAAGTGAAGTTGAGTAATGGACTGTTCTTCAGTGACCCATAAGTTATGGTTGGCCTGTTTGGCAATCCTTTGGAAAGGGAATGGGTGTTTAGTGGAGGAAGTTTATGGTAGGATTTGGCATGGATCTTTTTAAACCCAATCCCCTGTTTGGCAATAGAGATAGGAAATTTGGAGGAATTGGGTTGTAGCTTGTAAGACAAACTAAGTTATGATGCTGAGATTTATCGATCTCTCTCTGAACTGCAATGCCCTTCCAGTTCCCAACCCCCTCTGTTGGTTTGAAGTGGTGGGAGTTGGACCCTCAAACTCCCGGTCACCATCCCAGTATCCCACAATCCCACTAACATTCCCATGCCCATCAACCAAACAAGGGTCCTGTGGGAATGTTCTTAAGAGTGAAGACTACAAAAAGGTGAGTGGTTAGGTTAGAATTCTGAGTACCTTTTGGTGCCCTGGACTTAACAATTCACCATAGTTGCATCATATGACAATCTTTTTTTGAGTGCCTGCAGTACTTACTGGCTAAGAGAGAGAGAAGATTTAGCACTGTGGCTCTATTGAGTTTGTGGGATCCACAGATATCTGTTTAATTTGAAGTATAGATTGTTTACTCTTTAACTCTTGTTAATTGTTAGATTTGTCAAAAACTCAAAATGCTGGATCTTTTGTACAGGATTTGAACATTGGTATAGCCCTATGGTTAGCTGCTGGTGGGGATGGTTCGGTGAATGGAAGTATGTGCAACATGCAAGATGGTGATTGCTACAAGTACAAGTCAACATCTAGAGTCCTTTTAGTCGGTTCTGGGGCTGATGAGCAGTGTGCTGGTTATGGTAGACACCGTACTAAATATAGACTTGGAGGGTATGTCCATGCATTCATTTGATCTATTGCATGTTGATAATGCAATGAATATCATTTAAGATGCTTTTGCACGGATGTAAAATTTTTATTAGTTGTTTCTTTGGTACCCCCATTTAGCTGGGTTGCACTGGATGAGGAGATGAGACTAGATGTGCAAAGAATTTGGAAAAGAAATATGGGAAGAGATGATAGGTGCATTTCTGACCATGGGAAGGAGGTAATCTCTGTTATATGCTTTATGATTAGAATGGTCAGCATTTGCAGTTCAGCTTTGGTTTTAGGCTTTTAGTGACTGATGTGTACTACTGTCCACACTACAGGCTCGTTTTCCATTTCTTGATGAGAATGTGATAAGAACTTTATTGGAAGTTCCATTGTGGGAGATTGCAAATCTCGATGAACCTGTGGGAAAGGGCGATAAGAAGATCCTGAGAGAGGTTTGCACTACATTTGTCTTACTGTACATGGAAGTTGTTACATTATATTCCGATTTTCATACCCTTTTTCTGATTCAATATCTGTGACAACACTGAAGGTTGCAAAGCTTCTGGGCCTACAAGAAGCTTCTTTTCTGCCAAAGCGAGCAATCCAGGTGCATATTCTAACCAGTTATTTTTTATTTTAATGAGAAAGAGCACCCAAGTATTAAACAAAATCCTTGAGTAAAATAGATTGTAGACAGGCAACAAGAGGGCAAGTTTCTTCTACGGGTAGTATACCGTGTGAATTGAAGGCCTAATGACGCTGCTTAAACCTATTATTATAAATCCTGCTTTTCTGCTAAAAAAGATTATTAGTTGATTATATGAACTGCTGTCATTCTTTTGCTCCCACATAAAATACGCCACGAGCATTTTTGCTATGGGAACTTATATTTGACATCACTTCCATCTGATGCTTTATGCAGTTCGGTTCGAGAATAGCAAGGGAATCGAACCGCAAGAACTTTGGTAGCAACCGAGCCGCGAACCAGGCGTCCGCAGGCAGCGTCGAGATTCACCAGCATAACCACTGACGGCTGGCTAGATCCAATTTCGCCATCCCCGAGGTTATGCCGTCGATCGCATGGCTGCGTTATCCCCAGGAGCAGTTCACCTGATGCAGATTGTAGTCATGTTGGCATGAGGCATGCCATGTTGTATCCTTGGCTGTTCAGCCATGAAATTTTTTGTTCCTTCTCATGTTCTCCCATCCATTGCAACCATGGATAAAGAGAGGTTGTGTCGGCATTATTTTCCTTGATATTGCAGCTGTAACTGGGCCAGTTGGGCCGGGCTTTATGGAGGCCCGCAGACCCCACGCAACTCCGCGCAGGATACTGTGTCCACCCTGGAAAGAGTCCACGACGCAGACCCAACCATCCTCCGCCACGTGTCTCCGCCCTCCCGCTCCGCGCACCCGGGTCGCACACACGGGAATCCGCCACCCACCACCTCCTTCCTCTATAAGACTCGCCCACCCCCCTCCTCCCCCTTCACCTCCACCTCCTCTCGCTCGCGTGCTCGGATCACCAGAACCCGCGTGCTCCTCTCCCTCCAAACCCTAATCCCCAACGGTCTCCTCCTCCCAAACCCCAACCAAACTCACTTCTCCTCTTCGATTTCCCGCCCAATCTCCACTCCCCACCACCGCGCGCTTCCGCAGCCTCGCCTCCCACGCCCAGCGGATCCGAATCTCCGCGGGGAGCTCGAGCTCGACGCGGGCCGGCCCCCAATTCCGGTGCGGGGTTTCGTCTAGCGCACCCCGGCTCGCCCCGGATGATGGCGCCGACGGGGTTGCAGGCGGAGAGATCTAATCCTAGCTCCGGATCTGGGACCACCACCACGCCCGCGAGGTGCTCGACGGTATGACTGGTCGGGGGCAGGAGAAGCGGGCGGAGGTAGTATGAGTGACCGTGGGGGAAGCAGCGGTAGCGGCAGCGGGGACGAGTTCGGGAGGGCGGTGGCGCGGGCGGCTGTGGCGCAGGCGCTGGAGGCGGCGGGATTCGACTGCGCGCACCGCTCGGCGGTGGACGCACTCGTCGACGTCCTCCTCCGCTACGTCGCGCACCTCGGGAGGGCCGCGGCGTTCCACGCCAACCTCGCCGGCCGCGCGCTCGCCAACGAGTACGACATCATCCAGTCCCTCGAGGAGATCGGCACTGACTTCGATGGGTTCGCGGGCGCGGGGACCGCCTCCGGGCGCTGCCTCGTTGGCTCAGGCGTCGTCAGGGACCTCATGTCGTTCGTCGAGTCCAGGGACGAGGTGCCGTTCACGCGTCCGTTGCCCAGGTTTCCCGTGCCGCGCGCACCGCAGCCTGCACCGAGCTTCGCGGCGGCCAGGAGGGAGACTGGGATGAGGCACGTGCCGGAGTGGCTACCGGTGTTCCCTGATCCGCACACGTACGTGAGGACGGAGGTGTGGAGTGAGCAGGCGGCCAAGGACAGGGTAGACATGGTGGAGCAGGTGCGGCAGCGGAGGAAGGCTGAGAAATCGCTGCTTAGTTTGCAGCAACGGTTGGCCCTCGCCGGCGCTGATGGGTTTCGGCCAGTGGTTACCGAGGACAGTGCAGAGAAAGGGAAGGAGATACAACTGGCTGGGAGCAAGAGAAATCCTTTTCTTGAGCCTGCTTTGCCGCATGGGGAGAAGGAGGTGTCAGAGGTTGATATGCCACCAGAACGGAAGAAACTCTCTGTACTTGAGGCATTTGCGCCAGCAATCCAGGGAGCAAATGCCATGGAGCTTGACGCGGGGACAGGTTGGGACCAGAATCAGAACCAAAAGAGCATAGTTCCAAAGGAGAGGGCGCCAGTGCACCTGAAGATTGGAATAGACAAGAAGCCACTGGCAGCGGCGCTGAATTCAAAATCCGTGGATCTGAGGGAGGATCCATCATTTTTGAAGGAGGAAACAAAAGATGACCGGAAGCGGAGGGCTGGGATGATATTAAGGGTATCAATGGAGAACCCACATGAACTTCCCCAGCTTTAATGTGGTTGGTGGAAGAAGTGCAGTGCCCAGAATGGAGTTGCATTATGGCGAGCTGGAATGTGGGTATAGGGGATCTATGGACATTTCAGTTTTATGGTGGATCTTCAATTTGGGGAATCTTAAGGTATGTTGAAATGTTTCGCTTGGTGCTGGCTGTCACTTGCTCTGGAGTTACACTCAAACTGAACGTAGTTGAATGGGTTTGGGCTCACATCCGTTTGTAATCTTCATCTTATTTAAGTGTTAGACATAAAACAGTGAAATGATTCAAGAATGCTAACTAGGCAATAGAGTCTATATCTGTGTTAAAAATTTGGTCACTTAGGACAACGCTGCACAATTGTAGTAACTACATTTATGTAAAGTTGGCACCTTGCTATACACACTTGACATCTTGTACGATAGAAACTTGAGAGCTTGTTGTGTTACATGTATCAAAATCACTTTTAGGTATAGCTTCATCTGTTCAGTACTTTTTTAAAATTTGTTACCTATTAGATGGAATTTTGAGCAATAATAAGGATTTTTCTGTTGCCTTGTTATGTGGCATTTAAGAGAAAGTGAAGAACTCTATTTAATGATGAGAGACGTGCATGGTGGTAGGCTAGATATGTGGCATGCTGGCATGTGCTCATCGTTTTATCTATGCAATGATAGTAACGATTGTAGTATTTACTGTCTGCTATTTGATTGCTAAGAGGAAGAGTTGTCTGGGTGTACAACAAAAGGAATATTTCTATGTTGGCTGACGTCAGCGAACAGCAACTCTGCATGACAGTGTTATGATGTACTACAAATATGGCAATTTGGTTAGTTGAAATAAAGTAATGCACAGTTCTACACAAGGGAATTGGTCCATACCTCTGTACAGATTAGTTATGCCTGTAACTAAATGCCTACTCTTTTTGCCTCTATATGATCCTTATCCAAAAAACCACTCACGGTTCTGCAACTCAAACTACAATAAATAGAAACCCAATAAACAAAAATGGTCAACCTACTGTATATTCATTAGTACAATTCTACTCTAGATAGTTAGGTGTAGATATCTCCCTCCCTCCCTGATAGTGCTACACCTGTACATGTAGCACAGCGCCACTACATGGCCCTTTGTAGTGGAGTGTTGATGCTGCGTCTAGTAACATATCGACATGCTAGCCTATCCTTTTATGCCACAATTGGTAGTTCAGCAGTATGATTCCTTGGTGTGTAAATATTTGATTATACGGTTTTACACATTTCTGCTCTGATGTGAGTGTATGAGAACAGTATGACTTTGCATTCTCTCTGAAGCAAGTGGACTTAACTGATATTGTACTAGAATTTGTAAAAAGAATCGGCTTGGCATCTCTGCAGAACTCATTTGACAACCGGAAACTGTTAGTGTGTACAGTTAAGGCAGATATCATAGCTGGTCTAATATTTAATAGTTCTGTATGCAGCAATTTAAAAAATCAAACAGAACAGTTCAGAACAAATCCAATAGTTATGTATGGTAAATAGGTCAGACGCCCACCTTTTGATATGTAGCTAACTGTTCTCTCGCCACATGTTTGTCATAAAGCTACGAAATGTATTCAACAGAATGTGTTTACTTTCGACGACATAGTAGGGACTATTACACATTTCCTGAATGACTTCTTTGGAAAAGATATCTTTCTCATATTGCTTCACAACTCAGTGATAGTAAACTGCTATCTCAAATAAATTGCTCATTTTCTGACTAAATCTTTGGTGATTTGTGCAGGCCATGCATCCATGATGCAACTTTCATTCTCTTGGAACGATCGTCAGAAACGGTAGTCCAAACCTTGGTAACCTTCATCCAGTCTCTCCCACCATCTTATTTCCTGGAGAATAGATTCAGCGCTGGAATCACCAGGCAGTCGATAAATCTGTGGTTCCTGTTTGTACGGAGATTTCACCAGAACAAATAGTGCCCTTTCAGAGGGAGCTGATTTTGGAGGCCATCCAAAGCATGACGCGCCTCGTGAGCTCCTTTGTTTAGCTAGGAAGAGGGAGAGGAGATGTTTGTACAAAAAACTGACTTTATTTTCCTGACCAAGGCCCTCGTCTCAACAAGATGGATGCGTGTGGTTGATTTGATTGATTACGCTCTCAATCCGGCTCTTATACGCTGGCCTAGTCGAGCTGTATGCCTGAGCTGGTTGGTGCCCACCCCTGCTGAGGCTGTAGTGACAGTATACTATATCATCATTCTTTCGGCCTGTTTCAACTGTAACCTGAGCTGACTATCTCTGATTTGATGTCCATTACATCGTCTTGTGCTGTTTCTTCTGCCTGTGTTTGCATCTTTGTGACTCCTCGATACTAGTATATGTTAATTTATGTTCTTTGGTATGGTGAGATATTTGCTACTGTTTGCATATTTGCTTAAGACTCTTGAGGGCATATGAAATCGCATAAAATTCAGTGATTTTTGCTAATGTTTTTCAGTTTCTTTATAGGGCTTTCTTTTTCTGGAGCAAATTTAGCAGAGATTGATGTAGCACTTTGTTATTTGTGCAGTAAGTTGCTACCAATGGAAAGTCATCTCATGATCTAAAGGGATGTCCATCCATGCTCCCCAGCACTTATTAGAAATCTTACTCGATACAAGCTCTATGTACCTCCTTGTATTTCTTGTATTTTTTTCCTTTTGCACAGCACCTATATGACAGTAAGTCCACTTATTTCCCTCCTCTCATTCAAAACAAAAGTAATCTGCACCTGCCGGCATCATCTATCAATTCTCTCTTATCTGACACTTTTAGGTATTTATAATCTAGCTTTGAACAATTTGTAGGCAAATTTCCAAGAACTTTGTGAGAGTTCTTGGAAATTGATAGAGTTCTAAGAAGTTGTAGATTTTTCTAACTTTCATGAAAATTTAGATAAATTTAGGACAAGTTCGGACCATGTTTTGCCGTGGTTTAAAAAATGTTGCAGCCGTGCTTGAAAACATGTTTACTAATGTTTTAGGCATGTTTCAACCTGTTTCAAAGAGGTTTATTTTTGTAAACCACGTATGGTACCCAGAAAAACACAAGGAAACTCCTGTGAAATTTATGTTCTTAGATGAACTGGTCGATGCAATTCAAAAAATCGGCCATCAAGCTCTATGTCCGCGGTGGAAATGGTGCACAGGCGTCTGGATGGAGCCTAAATGCAGATCTTAGTTGGAATGACATCTGGTCGCTTCCATGTCCGGGAAAGTTCAAGCAATTCTTCTGGTGTCTAGCCCACAATTCTTTGCCGCTTCGGCTGAATATCAAGAGGAGAGGGATCGACTATGGTACATTCTGCCCTCTATGCAAACGTTTGGATGAAGATGGGGCACATATTTTCCTCAAATGCAAACTTTTCAGATCACTGTGGCAGGCCTGGAGTTGGAAGATGTTCGAATCGAGCTCTGTGCATGTACCAATGCTAGAGACATGATCCAGACAATCCTCCTGTCTCTATATTGTGGTGCTGGTGGAATGCCAGAAACAAAGTCAATGCAAGGAAACGAAGTCCCAACCTAGATGAAGGCGGCTTTGCAAGTGCAAGCGATGGACAAAGGAGGCGATGACTTACTTTTACAAAGCCGGATGGACAAAGACGGATGGAGATACACTGAAGCTGAACATCGATGGTGCTTTTCACAGAGAGTATGGACATGGAGGATGGGATGCCAGTGGTGTTGTTCAAGGATCAGGGGCATCCCGTATAACAAAGCAAGTGGAAGCAGTGGCGTGCATCCAAGCTCTGCAGGCTGCATCAGATTGAGGCTTGGGCCGGGAGCATACATTTGGAGTCTTTTGTTAAGTGTTTCTTTGTCATATTGCCCACGGGCTTGTAATAAGGTGCGAGTGTTGAGCGTGGCTCCCGGTCGCCTGTACCAGACTCGGTTCATGTGCTGGTGGCCATCGATTCTGCTGAGCCAAGTATCTAATGGTATCACGTGTTCCATCTCAAAAAGAAAAAAGAAACGTCTAAAAAGAAGTTTGTTAATCAATAATCAGCAATATCACCGGTTGGTCGAAAGGCATTGAGCTAAATGCTGCTAAATCTCCACATGATTCTTGTTAGGCCAGGCCAAGGTTAAAATTCATAGGAAGTAGTTCAACTCTAACAAAAGCCGAGAAAAAACCCTGCATTCCAAACGGAGCTGAAAACTCAAGAGGCACGCCTGTTTTGCAAGTCAATTTTATCGGTGTGGATCATCGTTCACATGTCCTTGGCAAGTCAGTTCATTCACCTCTCGATTTTTTAATTCCTTCATTTTCTCCTGGCAGTGACTCTTGATATAGTTTTGTTTGTTGAGTCAAAGTCAGAGACTCAGAGATAAGGACAAGTCAAAGAGAATAATCTCACTGTTTTTCCTTGTGCGTTTGCCACTTGTGTCAATCTCATGGAGTACGGATTTGGAAGCGACTGACCTACTGTCTGGCAAGCTTCTCAATTTAATTCTTTTGCTTTATTTTACACAAGAAAAGAGTGTCTGATTAGTCGGTATAGCATTTTTTTTCTCATGCAAAATTTTGTATAATGTAGCTGTCAAGATTGGACACTAGTAGTTTAGTAGTAGTGACCTTGAACGAGACTTTCTTACCCATGCAAGATAAGGGAGACAGAGAGGATCCAATCAGGCCCGTACTTGCATGTCCCCGAATTTATTGGGAATATTACTTCTTCTCTCTCTCTAAAAAACAGTAACTTCGACTACAGCTAGTGCTTGTTCATCATCGATTGGGAAGCACCTGCTGGTCGGAGGGTTTTCTAGAGATGGCATCCGCTCCTCCCTTCGTGACAGCGTTTCAAAAGAAAAATGTAATCTCCCAAAACAAAAATTCACTAGCAATCGCGACATTGGAAGGCTTTTTTAGGTGAATCACTGAAAGACTTGAACACATATAAAGTTAAGGGCACATATATGCATGTTAATGCGGAATCCTGTCATATATTGGAATAACAGTCAACTTCCCTGTCAAGTTTCATTGAACTTTCGTGACAAAAATAAGCTTCATCATTCACGGGTGAACTGTTTAGATCATTCACGTGAAACCAATCTTACAGAAAATCTCGAGAATTATTTCTCTAAGACGACTAGTAGGATCAGCACCACTTAACACTAGCTACCATCACATCAAGTGTTTGAGACTCATTAAAATCTTCAAGGCACGCATTGTCCAAGACGGTTCTGCTGACTGGTTAGCCACTTTTGTTGACTTTCAGCCTCGCTCTTCCTCTTGCAACTTGCAATTGAAAGCCAGTGCGCCCCATGTATCGTCCACCCCCATCATTACCACAGTGGATCATCCATGCAAGTGGATGACTCACTAAATTCCACTGTTATTGCACGTGATTCAATTTGCTGCACATTTTGAACATTTCCTGCTGCTAAGTGTGGAAAATAGCAGCAGATAATCCATATTAATCATTATTTGTATATGAAAATCAAATATTAGTATCTGAATAAAAAAGATATGAATAGTAGTTGAATTACTTTTACATATACGGATATAGATATAGTACTACCGAACAAGACCCTCGTGAAATTTTTTTAGAACTTGTGACTTCGTCATCAATATCTGATTTGAGCAAACTAGATATCAATTTTGACTGAGGCGGACATCAAAGTGACCATCAATTTTTCATTTGATGAAACTTATTTTATCATTTTTTTAAAGAAAGTTGTAAGATATTCGTATTCGGCCGAATTGAGTATACATCTGATCTGTGTTTGTATTCGAGTAACATCCGATCCGTATTTCTATTCGACAAAATCCATATTCCTATCTATATTCGCTTTAAAAATATTGATAATGGCGAGGGCAACATTTAATCCGTTCTCGATCTGTTTTCTCCCTTACCTACGGTTAGGGCAGCGACTTGGGTTCAACCCGGACCGTTGATCACTCATCCGATGGCTCCGTCACGTATCACATAAGAGGTCAAGGTAGATTTGAGCCACACGAAAGACAGTACAGTTGTCTAACAAAAATTGACGAGTATGGCATGTGAGAAGATGTGTATGTTTGTTTGTCTCAGGAGATTTTCAAAATTGACGAGTATGGCATGTGAGAAGGGGTTAGTTGAACAAAGTCTCAGAAGATGTGTACAGTTAATCGTTAATGTTTGTTAATTGTATAAATTAAATTCAGGGAGTGCAATTTGTTGTGTTGCTAGTGAGTGGTTTCCCCCCAACGGCGGTGTGGCAGGCTACAAACTTTTCATTGGAGTGGGTTGGAGATGGAAATGGAGCGTTCAGCATTTTTCTTAAGAACTCCAAACCGTCATTCCGTTTGAGCTTTACGACTTTGGCGTCAACCAGAATTGACATTACACCATTCGAGGCATCCAGCTAGCTTAGTTCTCTGCCTCTTCGATCAACTCCTTTCAACTTTGTTCAACTAACCCCTTTGACAAACGCTGACCTGTACAATTAACAACACTCTGGTTGGTGGCCTGATCATTAACGATTAACAACTTTCTTCAATGCGGATTTACCAAAGACTTTCGGCGAGCATAGCTTTCCCGTGCGCAGTTTTATCGAATTCAGCTTTCTGATGATGCGCAATTCGACTTGGTTCATATAAGACACACCTCATCACTAACCCTTGTGTCCTACTTAGCGTGGTATCCATTTACGCATATAAATTTTTTGCATTTGCAAACTGTCAGTTACCTAAAACAAAACTTAAATCTTAGACATATTAAATTACACATTACCGAACCTAAACTTGCACCTTCGACAAGCATAGCTCTCCCTCTTATCAAATCACACAGTAGATTACATGAAGATAGGCATGTGGCACTGGCACCGGCAGCATGGCCAGGATGAGAGCCATACTTGCTTAACATAATCGGACCCACATGTCACTAATGAAAGAATTCCAGTCACCTTCTCTGGTACCCTTTAGACCAAGTCGACTTACAATGTGCGTTCCCTATTATTTCACATCAGTGAAAGCCTGTAGACTGTGTGATTTGCAATTTCCATGTGATGGAAGGATTTTTCTCTCTCTTTTTTCTTTTTCTTTGGTTTTTTGGGGAAGATGGTTGGATGAACTGATCGGAACTTTGATCACAATATCGCATTTCACTCATTGAACACGCATTAAACACACACACACACACGAGGAGAGGCTTTGCGCGGATCTCGATGTAGATGGTGGATCAACCATTCTAGATTAACCTCTCTTTCGTTGAGCTGCAGATGTAAACTCAAATGACCCTCGCAAAATCGTTCAGAATTTCTATCCTCTGCAGATGTAAACTCAACTCAAGAGTCGCAAATAACTCAGAAGAACGAGAACGTGATTAAACTCAACTCAAGAGACGCAAATTTCTAACCTCATCACTGCAATAATTAACTGAAAGTAAACTCAGGTAAAAATTAGCTAACCGAAGATGGGAAGATTGAAAAAATGTTTACCCAAAAGCTGCATACTGACACCGGGACAGTGAAATTAACTGAGACATGCCACTGGCTCACTCTTCTCCCCCCTAGTCCCTATCAACAAAACCCAACCCCTGCCCGCCATTAACATTCCTTCCATTCTCCATTACACCCCAAGAAACCACCATCTCCATCTCCACCTACACCTCCACTGCAATGCATCCGCTCCTCGCTGTCTTCTTTCTCCTCCTCTCCACCCTCGCCGCGTCCCAAGAATTCACCTACGCCGGCTTCGGCGGCGGTAACCCGAACCTCACCCTGAACGGCGCCACGGAGCTCAGGCCGGACGGCATCCTGCGCCTCACCAACGAAACTTCCCGCCTCATCGGCCACACCTTCTACCCTTCCCCGCTCCGCCTCCTCGACTCCAACTCCACGGCGGTGTCCTTCTCCACGGCGTTCGCGTTCGCCATCGTGCCGGAGTACCCCAAGCTCGGCGGCCACGGCTTCGCCTTCGTGGTGGCCCCCGACCCGCGCCTCCCCGGCGCGCTGCCCAGCCAGTATCTTGGCTTGCTCAGCGCCGCCGACCTCGGCAACGCTACCAACCACGTGTTCGCCGTCGAGTTCGACACCGTGCAGGACTTCGAGTTCGGCGACATCAACGACAACCACGTCGGCGTCGACCTCAACAGCCTCGCCTCCAACGCCTCCGCCTCCGCCGCCCCCATCAATCTCAAGTCTGGCGACACCGTGCTCGCCTGGGTCGACTACGACGGGGACCGGAGGCTCCTCAACGTCTCCATCGCCGCCTCCACGTCGCCGGAGAAGCCCGCGGTGCCGCTCATCTCCTTCCACGTCGACCTGTCCGGCGTATTCCGGAAGCAGATGTACGTCGGCTTCTCGGCGTCCACGGGGCTGCTCGCGAGCTCGCACTACCTCATGGGGTGGAGCTTCAGGCTGGGCGGCGGCGCCTCGCCGCCGCTCGACGCGTCGTCCCTCCCGTCCCTGCCGCGGCCCAGGGCGGAGAAGAACAAGACGTCGCTGATCCTGGCGTCGGCGTTTTCGTCGTTCGTGGCGCTGGTGGCGCTCGCCGGCGCCGGCGCCTACGCGGCGTACCGCGTCAAGAACCGCGACGTGATCGAGCCGTGGGAGCTGGACTACGGCCCGCACCGGTTCACGTACCCGGAGCTCAAGCGCGCCACCCGGGGCTTCCGCGACCGCGAGCTCCTCGGCTCCGGCGGCTTCGGCAAGGTTTACCGTGGCGTGCTCCGGGGGACGACGCCGGATCCCTCCGTGGTCGCCGTGAAGCGCGTCTCCCACGAATCCCGGCAGGGGCTCCGGGAGTTCGTCGCCGAGATCGCGTCCATCGGCCGGCTCCGCCACCGCAACCTTGTGCAGCTCCAGGGCTGGTGCCGCCGCCGCGGCGATCTCCTCCTCGTCTACGACTTCATGCCCAACGGCAGCCTCGACACGCACCTCTTCGGCGACGGCCTCCGCGCGGCGCGGCTGACGTGGGCCGTGCGGTACAGGATCCTCCGCAACGTGGCGTCGGCGCTGCTGTACCTGCACGAGGAGTGGGAGCACGTCGTGCTCCACCGCGACGTGAAGGCCAGCAACGTGCTTCTCGACGGCGACATGGCGGCGCGGCTCGGCGACTTCGGGCTGGCCAAGCTGTACGAGCACGGCACCAACCCGGCCACTACGCGGGTGGTGGGCACGCTCGGGTACCTGGCGCCGGAGCTGACGCGGACGGGGAAGGCCACGACGGCGGCGGACGTGTTCGCGTTCGGGGCGCTGGTGCTGGAGGTGGTCGCCGGACGGCGGCCCATCGAGCCGCGGGCGGCGCCGGAGGAGCTCGTCCTCGCCGAGTGGGCGTGGGAGCGATACGCGGCAGGGGAGGTGGTGAAGGTGGTGGACGCGAGGCTGGGCGGAGCGTTCGACGCCGAGGAGGCTGCCGCGGCGGTAAAGGTCGGGCTTTGGTGCTCGCACCCGGTGCCGGCAGCGCGGCCGACGATGAGGGAGGTGGCGAGGTACCTGGACAGCGGGGACGCGGCGGAGGTGCCTCCGCCGCCGCCGCCGCCGCCGCCCCCGCCGGTGTGCTCCGGCGAGGTGGGGTACGACGACTTCGTGCACTCGTACCCGTCTTCGTCGTTCGAGAGGGCGGCGGCGGCGGCGGCGGCTGGGGGTGGAGGAGGGGACCCGCTGTCCCAGACGTCGGTGGCCACGTTCCCGTACTCGCCGCTGTCCATGCGGTCATCTCACGTCAGCGTTTGACCTCCACTCTCTCCTGGGCCCGCTTGTCAATGGAACAACGGATGGGCCCCAGATTTCGGCTGCTTGGGTCCACGTAGGACCAAAGAACCATGTCGGCAACGGCGTCTCTGACAAGTGCAACCTTCATTTTTGTCTGAATTGTTGTTCAATTATGGACCAAATTTACAGATGTTCTCCGGTATTTGATCAAAAAAAGTAGAGTTTTCTTCCATGTTAATATCTCTTGATTCTTCATTGATCGTCTGTGATTCAAGCGATTGAAGCATTAGGTTCGTCGTATTTTGGGCAAATAAAATTCGGATATGCTATTTGTCAGTTGCAAGTTGCATATTATTAAGTCTGTATTTACACAATTTAGATCTAAAATATGAAATGACTCAAAATCGTATATAATTTCAAAAATATGCAGCTACTCAGTCGACTTAAAAATAGATGCTCTCAATAAAATTTATGTATTTGTGACATGCGGCGGGGAGAGAAATGTCTCGGGTATATGCACGTGTGCGAAGATGAGGCGACGCCTGGCGACAGGAGGAACGATCCATGGGTAAGAGGAGGAACAGGAGAGAAGGTCAGAAGGGACCACCTCAAAGATAAGTGGGAGGGAGGGAGTACGACATGGCGGAGACACGATAGAAGCATCTGCAGAGAAGCGCAAATGGCTCCTCAGCCTGACGGAGACTACCAACAGAGAGCCAACCCTTCCATGGAGATTGTAGGGAGGCGATGACAGTGGATAGGAGGAGTCATCAAGGTAACCGAGAAGCTTCGAGCTCACAAGTAGGACTCGACCTGGATGTATTCTTTAAGGACATAGGAGAAATTTTGCATAGGTGGAGATCCAACGCCTCGTATTGACGCTGTGTGCTCCTTGAACATAACTCAAATCGTGGAGGAGCTTCGTTGGAAGCTACCTGTCAACTATCCAGTGGGCGAAACAAACTATCAGGTGGGTTTGCTTGTTCTTATCGGATAGGCACAAATTTACTTAAACGGCCAAAAAAGAATATCACATATGATGTGATCCATACATTTCCTTTTGATATCCCTGTGCTGCGACACCACGAGACGCCATACGAGGGACATGGAGACGTCAAAATATGATACTATCACTGAACTATTTTGTTTCGACCTAGGATAATTTCATGAGCTTGATCTTGCTACGCTCTGAACGAAATAAGACTTCCTCTTCTATTTGGACGTGAAGAAGTGTTGAGTTTTTTTTAAAATATTATTTTTTATCTAGAAATTTCAGAAATATTATCACAATTAAAAAATTGCAAAACTGACCTTAATCGTCACGACGCATGGCGATTAGGGGGAAATCGCCACCACCGATGGTGATAGGGCCCAATCTCCAGGAGTAAGGACGATTCACTATGGAATCGCCAGACGCCATGGTGATTTGTCAGTATCGCCACGACCCATGGCGAATGGTCGTAATCGCCACGACCAGTGGCGATTTCCCCCTCTGCACCCCCTTCCGCTATTTAAACGGGTGAGCAAACGCTCCCACCAGGTAGCTAATCTTCTCTGAGTTCTTCCGAAAAATTGTTGGTATCCGGAGTAGATTGTTTTGATTTGGGAGGAGAAGAAGTAGTTCGCGGATGGATAGCGACGATAGAGGTAAGTCTTGCAATATTTTTCCTCCTCATATGCGTTGAAACATTGAGATCTACAATTTTTGTTTTGTGGAATAATAATTTTTCGTGCAAATTACTAGATGCCAGTGATGCTGTCTGGAACCCGAGAATGGACTACGAACTTCTTACTGGTGCGGAAAGGAGGAGGTGGAGTTGTAAAATTATGCGTTCGCAGATCTATGAGGAGGTTCATACGCGTGCTCTTGTAGAGACGTTAGCGAGAAGGCTTTTATCTGAAATTACGTACAAGCAGGTGTGCAAGCGTTTGAGAGAGTTCCACAAGATGTGGGAGAGGGTGAACGAGCTTAGAAAACTATCTGGGGCGAAGTACACAAAAGTCGATTTCTGCGAAGGAACGATAAGTATCCCGCAATTTCAGTACAATAAGCACATAAGGGTTAGTACAATTCCTTTGTTCTTAGTTCGTAAGCATTTCATGCACCGTTTTTGTTTGATACATCACATTCTCGGTGTGTAGGCACATCCGGAGGATTTAGGGTTGCTGAACTGCGAGATCCGAAACTTCGGGCATGTGGACCGATTCTGGAGAGACCCATTTACTAATAGAAGATATTTAATGAAAACAACATTTAAAGAAGAGGAACGCAAATTTGCTGGACTCCCCCTTTTGGCACAACGTGGGCGCACATCTAAAAAATATGTTCGATCATCAAAGGATAAGGCGCATGTAGTTCATCGAAAAAGGTGTGTACTGAGTGCTCGTCGAGTGATGAGGACTTCTCGAAATTATTTTGCTTCAAAGCCCCCGCTCCAGGGCTCTTCGCAAGTGATAGCGAAGATGATATCATGTAATCGTATTAGAAGTGGTAGCGAATGATTGCTTGTTCTACATACGATGTGTGTAGCCAACTATTAATGTGGCAGTGTAACTGGCTCTGTAACCTATGCTTATGTAATCGGATTTAGATGTTAATCTGTTAGTCTAATATGGTTCGTCAATCACTATATAGTAATACGTAGCAGTGAATACAAGTGTACTAATTCATATAGTACGAAATGCTGGTACAATATAATGTAGTGAAAGAAAGGATAAAATAAAAGTCGTCGACGTCTAGCCTCGTTGTCCCCTCTTCCTGATCAGCGATGGTGAGTATCTTGGCTTAGGCTGTCCCGCTCCCGCTCTAGGAGCCCTGTCCACCCGTAGTGTCGGGTCTTCCTCCTCGTGGTCCTGTGTATCCTGCGTGGGCAACGGTGGCTGAGTCTGCTGCGTCGTGCTAAACTGCCCAGGTGGAATCAACTCGTCCGCCTCGTCGTGAAAGTTGAAGCCATGAGTGTCGGGGCTGTTGAGGAGATAGTCAAGCGGACTAGCTGGTACTTGAGGCGGCACATGATCTGTATATAATCAGAATTATTCAGCACAACAATGTGAGGAAAAATGGCTTATACGAGATGAGAATTGTTTTACCTTGTCGACTCACGAAGAGTGGGGACGCACTCTGCTGCCACGCAGAACCACCCACCTCTGTGGGCCCCGGCAGCTGAGAGGTACGAGGCTGACGGTGCCTCGTCCGTAAAGGACGTGGTGGTCTCTGTGCTCCCTGGCTTGCACTAGTCCCGGCAACGACGTCATCCCTGCGCGTGTACCTGAATATGTCCATAATCCTCTTAGTGTACTCCACGACCCTGGACAAGCCTGAGTGGTGCTCGGTGCCGGCTGGCAGACGCTGAAGAACAGCGGTGACCTCCGTGTTTGCCGCTGTCGCCCACTGTCCCCGAACTTCCCCTCCGGATCGCACCTGGCCTCGCGAAGGCAGATGAAGGCGAACTCGGTGCAAGACTGCGCGCAGTCCCGCGCGTGCGCCGGGATCACGTCCCTCGAAGCAGCGGCGACCGCAACCGCCCACCGCAGGCGAGCGGCCGTCGCATCCCCGCCTGAGAAGTCAGGAGAAGTAGCGGAGAGGCCAAGACCACTGCCCAGCTTGCCGACCTCCGCGGCAACCGACACCGCCAGAGTGTCTACCTCCTGCTGCCGTCCCACAGCGGCCCCTTGCTCGACCTGCAGGGCGCAGAGCTCCGCACGAAGCAGGGTGATGGTGTCCTCCGCCTCGACCAACTTCCTCGTGGCCTCCGCAGCATCGGCCTTGGCGATCTTGGCGATCTCCTTCTCCTCCCGGACTCGAGCACGTGCGCCTTCGATTGCGGAATCGTTCATCTCCAGAAGCCGCTCGGTCGCGAGGAAGCCCTAGGGACGCGAGCCAAGAGTCAATAGCCATCGAGAGGACGAAATATGCAAGCAACTCGAAAAATCAAACACTCGAGAATACCTTCAGCAAGGCAGACTTGGAAGCATCGCGAACCTCCGTAAGCGACATCCCTTCGAAAGCGACATCATGGTCGGCCGACAAGATCCGGAGTGCTACGTCGTGGTAGAAGCTAGCCTCGACCTCCGAGTCGGCGAAGTGCCCCAGACGCAGTCGTCCGGCCACCAACAAGGCACCCGGGACAGCCCCGCTGCCTCCGTCACCGTCAGGCGCTGGCGCGCAGCGGGTTGGTGGAGGTGGCCTGGTGGAGCGGCTATCTCCGGGCTCAGTGACTGGAGAGGACGGCGCCAGGTGCGCCGCTGAGGACGTCGTCGCTGCCACCGCCCCTGTGGCGACAGAGGTGCCCGTGTCAACCTCAGCCATCCTGTCTGCGCCAAAGTCAAAGCCACTGGAGGAAGCCGTGTCCGGAGGGCGAGAGGGAAGGCCGCCGCCTCCTGAGTCCTCAGGTGTGGCCTCGGACTCGTTGCCGCTATCTTCGTAATCCTCAGTGCTCGACTCAAGCTCAAGCGAGACAGGAACCCCCATCGGGCCCTTTCCAAGTCCGGGGCGTCGGCGGGGTAACTCACGCTGCGGGCTCAGAGAACGCCCGTCAGCAGTAGCGGTGGCCGGCGGTCCACGAGCTCGGACCCCCCGGGGGGGGCGAAGCTGACGTGCTCGGCAGCGCCCGCTTGACCCAACTGGCCCCCTCGGCGGGAAGAAGAGGCGCCCGCACAGGCACGGCCCATCCGAAGGCCACGCACGCCCTGTTGCGTCGAGGCTTCGTGATCAGCAGCTTTACATCCACAGCCTCGGCCCTGCTGTAGCGGCCGAGCAGCACGTCCGCCGCCTCCTCTCCCTGCGCCAAAGAGGAGTCTGCAAAGCCAATAAAAAGGGGAATAAGTAGAGAGCTTGAGATCAAAAGAGGTGAGGAACCTCGACGCAACGAAGGCTGCCAATACAATGGAGTTGAAAGACTTACATATTGAAGGGAGGTACTTCCCCAGCACCCGCAGACCGTGAGGCTCGTCCCGACCCTTCGGCAACAAACGCAACATCCAGCCGGTGGCAAGCGGTGAAATCCCCAGCAGGAGGTACTCCTCCACCAAGTCCCGCACGCTCAGCTCAAGGGCCAAGCGCTGGAGCAAGAACCGCTGCGCCTCGCCATTCCCGGTAAGAGCGGGGAGCGCGGTCGTTGGCGCCGGGATGCTCGTTGAGCAGAAGAAGCCCGAGTCATGAACTCGACAGTAGAACCAAGCATCCCGCCAATCGGCCCACTTGCCCTTGACTGCGAGCGCCGGGAAGTCACACTTGTTGCGGCTGTGACGACGTGTGAAGCTGACGGTCCCGTACATCGAGTACAGCTTCCCCGTCGCCTTCGTCCGCGTCGCCACCGCCTGGTGATTCCAAGCGAAGACCTCTGCCCGGCCGCTCGTCTCCATGCTCTGCATCGCCCACTCGAAGGCAGCCAGCCGAACGAAGGCGAACGGGTGGAGGTCTGAAACCTCCAAGCCGAACAGCGTTAGCACCTCCAGCAGCAGTGGGGCCGCTGGAACACGAAGCCCAGCATCGAACTGAGCCGCAAATACCACGATGCGCCCGTCCGCTGGCTCCGCTCTCACCTCTGAGGGTTTGGGGAGCTCGACGTCGTACGGGCCGTCGAGGCCTGGAATCTTTCCCTCCGCCGCTAGGCATTCGATGAGCGGCATGTCCGCGCTGGAGGGACCCAAGTAGCGGGAGTAATCTTTTTCTGTCAAATCAGGAGCGGTGGTCGCCCGGCTCTTGCGCTTGTTCGCCGACATTGCAAACCGCTCCCCCATGTTCGTAAGGTCGTCGCCGCGCTCGCATTCATTCGCGCTCACGTTCATCAGGCCGTCGCCGCGCTCGCGTTCGTTCGCGCTCGCGTTCGTCGGGTCGACGCCGCGCTCGCATTCGTTCGCGCTCGTGTTCGTCGGGTCGTCGCCGCGCTCGCGTTCGTCGGGTCGTCGCCGCGCTCGCGTTCGTTCGTGCTCGCGTTCGTCAGGTCGTCGCCGCGCGCGTCAGGTCGTCGCCGCGCTCGCTTTCATCGGGTCGTCGCTGCGCTCGCGTTCGTTCGCGCTCGCGTTCGTCGGGTCGTCGCCGCGCGCGTTCGTTCACGTGCGTCCGCTCGTCGCTGAGTTCGTTCGCTCATCGTCGCGTCCTCCCATGCGTCGCCCGTGCTTGTTCTGTGTACCCCTGCAGTCACGCGCCGACGCCTGCCGTTCGCTCGTTCGTGCGCCGCTCGCTGGACTCCGCGCTAAGCCGAGCTGCAAGCTCAGCGGAGCTCGGCGGAGCACAGCGGAGCTCCGCAGGCCGGCGGGGCGAACGGCGACGGAGCTCGGCCGACGGGGCTCGGGCCGGGCGTGGAGAGCGACGGCGGAGCTCCGGGAGAGGAGTTGAATGTCGAACCCCAGAATTCATAACAGAGAGGCTTAAGTGAAACCACCCGCTAAGTCGAAACGTCAACCCCGACCTCAACTCCTGGGTGTCAATTCCAAGAGGAGTGGAGTGATATGGCTCCGAATAGCCCGAGACGTCAACCCCAAAGCTTACTCTGGCAGGAGCATAGAGTAGTAGGGTGATATGGTCTCCTCACTCTTTTCCACTGAGCCGGAACTTCAATCCCGAACTCGTCCCGGCAAATTAATGCACGGCTGGAGTAGGATGATATAGTTCCCAATCTCTCAGTAGTAGAGTCGCTTCACAGGGGTGATTAAACTTAATGACTCTATGATATAAACTCTAAAGTCCTACCCACCACATGTGCTTCATCACATACACGCACGGCACATGAGTAGGCGAAAACAACCAGCTAACACAGCAGAACTCTACAACAGAACTGCAATATAGCAACACATACCTGCAAAGGATCCGAGGATCCCAGTACAATACACAGCGGAAGTTTTAAATAGGCTAAGAAGCCGAACAGTAGTGCCGAAAGCGGCAGCAAAACAAACCTAGCTGCCCAACCCCAGGGGCAGGATCACTGCCTGGGATTCCCAGAGACGTGTCGTTGTCGGTGTCGATCTCTATATAGAAACCACCCTCAGGAAGGGTAGTTTCCTCTGCAACCAAAATATCAACAACAGCGGGGTGAGTACAAAATTGTACTCAGCAAGACTTACAGTGCGGAAAGTAGTAATAGTTGTGACAGGTATCAATAGAGGGGTGATTGTGGACTGTTTTGCGGAAAGCCAGTTTACTTTTAGCAATATCTTATAAGTAGATAAAAACCGATTACCAGAAGGTTTTAAAAAGGGGATAAGTCCACGCTTCACGACATTCCTACCTGCAGAACACCACACCCTAGATACCCTCGACCCATCCTCGACCACCCTGGGAGGAAGCTGTCGCTAACCACGTCCTTAGAGTTGGCAAGTTTTTAGAGTATTGTTATAGTTGTCTAATTCGGTGCAAAATCTTACCAAGTTGTCCATAACCGCGGACACGGCTGTTCAAACAGTTTTAACCCTGCAGGGGTGTACATCTTTACCTACACGTATCGATCGTCTCCTAGTGCCAACGACGATTTACACACTTTCACGAGGTGTGCTGGCGGAGGGTGATCGAACACGACCTTTACAATGCTTTCGACTTAGGTATGAGCCACCCGTACAGGCTAGTCCATGTACATCTGTCCGACGGCACAGAGACACGGTCCCATGCGTTGTGAATCGAGGAACATCCCCGGCCTCCCAGACCGTGTGCCCACCCCACCGGATGCCTTTTTATCCCCAAAGAAAACCGCAACCGATTACAGCTCATACACTAAGCCTAGGCAAATTATTCAGTCGGGGGTGGCCCCATAATCCACCCGTGTAGAAGTACGCAAATCTTGGTTCGAAGGGACACCGGGAACCGGTCCTTGCGGGAAAACGAGACAAACCACCATGCTCCCAGCCATGGCCTCTCGTCTAGCCCAGATGAATATTAAGCAAGTTTATTAAGCAATCCCGGTGAACACCCACCTACCAAGTAACCCATCCAATGGTGTGAGAACATCTGCTATCCCAGGAATTACGACTTCTACAAGCCTAAGCATGTCTAAGCAAATACACATAATAAGCAATAGCAGGTTACGCACTAGACTACTCTAGCTAGGTTAGGATGGTAGTGGAGCTGATTGAGTGACAAAGTAAGTTTTGTGCAAGGAATAAAGGTATACTAACGAGAAAGTAACATTTGTACGCATGCGATATTGCATTTGAAAACAACTAATACTTTGCAAATAATAGGAGTTTTGCAATGTGACCAAAGGGGCTGCTTGCCTGGTTGCCGAGCAACTAAACCCTGCTTTTGTTCGAAACTATCGTCTTCTGGCCCTTCTGGCTCTAACGGAGAAGAACGGAAACACCGGAAACGAAAAGGCACATTCATAAACATCCAAAATGCCACACATCAACACAAGATGCAATGCATGCCATGGTGTAGAGGATGCAAAAATAAAACTAATGCAAGTGGAATCAATTTAATCGGAGTCTGGACGCATAAAATGTCGCGATCCGAAAATCCTCCGGCTAATCGGAAACCCTACTTTGAGTTTTTAGCAAATTGCATTATTCCTAGCATGCAAACATGGATGGAAATGATGCTATTGAATAGATCTTCTTTTTCTGAACATTTTGATATATCATTTGTATTTTTCTGATTAGAAATGGAGTTTCTATGCATTTTCCATGATTTAAATCATTTTAACTCTTTTGTTGTATTTTTCTCAGTAAAAATAATCTTTAAAGAAATTCAATATGAGCAGAGGCTGACATGTGGGCCCGGGGTCAATTTTAGTCAACATTGACGTAGGTCAATGACAGTGGGGCCCACTGTCATAATTTATCACTTTACTTTACTCTTTTATCTTTTTCTCTCATTTTCTTACACGTGGGGCCTACTTGTCAAAGAGATAACTTATTGAGCTCAATTAATGCACTGCTTAATTATTAATGACAGATATTAATAGTTAGTTAGCGTTAATTAAGGATCATTAGCATTGATGTTACTCATTAAGTACCGTAGCATTAATTGCACTGTGAACTATTAATTAGCATCATTAGTCGGTCATTTAGCATTAACTCATAACCATTAGTTAGTATTAGTCATAGATCAGGCAATTGGTGTGTCGGTTCTTCATTTAACAGCATTAAACACAGATCACATAAACACACTACTAATTACTCCTAACTAACTTAATTAACTAACTACCGAACTAACTAACCAGAAAACTAACTATTTGATTCACTACCTACTAATTAGCAGAGAGCTCGGTGGGCTTCGGTAGCGGGCTCGGCCGGTTGAGGCAGCATCGCTGCGATGGCTGATGGCGGCGCTTCACGGAGAAGGAGACGACGGCGGCGAGGAAGGTGGAGGTGGCGGCTGGACACGCCGGCGACGAGAGAGGCTCGGGATGGGGAGCTCGGCGGTGAAGTAGCTCGGGGAAGCGGCGCCGGGCACGGGAGCTTGAGCGGCGGAGCAAGGGACTCGGGGCGGCTCTGCTCGGGTGGTGGGAGCTCGAGGCAGGCGGCGGTTCGGGTGGAGGCGCGGCGACGGATGAAGCCGAGGCGAGGCGGCGTCGGAGGGGCGGAGCTGCGCTAGGGGCGGCGACGGGAGCAGCTCGACGGGGCTTCGGGGTGGAGCGAGCTCGCGCGGCGGTTGTCTCCGGCAAGCTAGGAACGGGGCGCGGTGAGGCGGCGGATGGCAGGGGAGCTCGGGTGGAGCTAGGCGGCGGGGGCTTGGCACGGTGGAGGGGGCGAGGTGGTGGTGCTTCGGGTGGCTCGGCGACCGGCGGGAGGGGAGGCGGAGCAAGGGCGGCGCGGCGAGCTCAGGAGCGGCGACGGGATGGGGAGCGCGGGGCGGGGTGGCACCGGGTGGAGCGGCGGTGGCATCGGGGCGAGGTGGCCGGCGGCAGGGGAGACGCGGTTAGCTCGGGGATGCACCGGGGAAGGCGGAGCTCGGTGGCGGGGTCGGCCGGGGATGGGCGAAGCGAGCGGCCGCGCGGGGAGGGTAGGGAGCGGCCGGGAGCTTGGGGCGGTGCACTGGAGCAAGCGGAGCTAGCGGCGGTAGATGAGGAAAGGGGAGAGAGGGAGAAGAGCTCGGGCTCCAAAGCATGAGGTGGCCATGGGATGGAGCGGAAGCTTGCCACGGGGAGCAGCTGCGTGGCACTGGGGAGAAGCCCGAGGAGGGAGGCGGCAGGTGGGGAGATAAGCCAGAGGAAGAAAACTTAGGGAGGAAGACCAAGCAACGGCGGCTTAGAAGGGAAGGCACTGGAGATATTTTTAGAACTAGGGTTTTATTTTCTTTTTACTTCTTGATTTCTTTCACTCCTTTGGTCCTTTTATAATTGCTTCAAATTTCCAAACCAAATTACAGATCAAAGCAAGTTCAAACTGAGAATTATTCTAACCAACATACAAATTATGGAATTCAATTCCATTAAACATGTTGCCGCATTACTTTAGATATGCAATACATAAAAATTATGCTCATGCCCTTAGGGTGAAACTAGGATTTTTATGTTCAAATTTAATGGCCGTTTTAATCTCTTTGAACATTTGAAAGGGTTTCAAACCAACCTTTTCCTTTAAAAGCTTTGAATCAAAAGTCAAAACCCTAGCAAGCTCAATTCCAATTAAGGTTTTTTTCTTATCATCCCAAAATTTTAAAAACTTACTCGATTTTAAGTGCAGATGTTCATGCCATGGAATGCATATTATGCACAATACAAGGTTAGTAAAATAGGGATGTTACATTGAAGCCCAGCCGGCCGGGGCCGGAGCTCAGCAGGGCTCCGCGGCGCTCGGCGGGCCAGCGGGGCGCGCGCCCACGGAGCTCGGCCGGCGAAGCTCGGTCTGCACCGGGAGCGGCGGTGGAACTCCGGAGCGGGGGCAGTGCAGCTCGGTGGGGGCGTGGGCGGCCCGATGCAACGAGGACCGAGAGGCGGCGGCGCGAAGGCCCGGGGGCGCCGGCGGCGGCGTGGAGACCTGCCGGGGCCCGCTGTTGCTCCCTGTCGCCCGGTCGAGCCTGCCCTAGGGCGTGGGGCGGCGGCGGCTCGGCCCCGCGGTGGGAGGCCGTCTGGCGGCGGCACGAAGGCCCAGGGGCGGCGGCGGCGGCATGGAGACCCGCCGGGGCCCGCGGCTGCTCCCCGTCGCCCGCTCGAGCCCGCCCTGGAGCGCGGACGCGGCGACGGCTCGGCCCCGCGGTGGGAGACCGCCTGGCGGCGGTGCGAAGAGCCAGGAGGCGGCGGCGCAAAGCAAAGCGAGGAGGCGGCGGCGGTGTGAAAGAAACAGGGGAGAGAGAGAGAAGGCGTGTGGCGGCGGGGAGAAAAAAAAGCAAGAAAAAATTAAGGTGGCCGGCCCCCTTTTTTATATACCCGGCTGACCTAATTCAAGTGGACCGCGGCCCATTAGGCCAGGGAAGCCGGTCGCTCCAAGAAAATGAAAATGCGCAGCCTAGGATTTGAACCCAGGACCTGCCTCTGGACAATCAGCACGTGAGCGAGTTGGTCTATGCGTGTTTGTTGAAATGTTAGTAGATATTTATTAGTTAAGCTAGGCAAGGAGAGAGGTAAAAGTAATAAAGTAAAAGGGCACAAGCACGACCTGCCTTAAGCCCTAGGGAGCGCCGCCCTAGCTTTTCACCGTTGTCGGTCGCCATCACCGCCAAGCCATGAGCCGCCGCTCTTCCGTCCGAGCTAGCCGACGGCCAAGAGGAGAAGGCAAGGTGCGGCTCGGTTAGAGAAGAAGAAAGAAAGGAAAGAAAAAGAGAAAAAAATATATAAAATATAGGAGGGGGTCTGTCGTCGATCCGACCTGCGCACCAACCCCTCGGGATTAGTGTGCCGGCTCGGACGGGCGCTGTTCGACCGCCCTAACCGGCAAAGGGCTACTGTTGGAGGAGGATTCCCGCGCTACCCCGAATCGACGCTGCACGGAGTCACTACAACACTGTAAGGGTTTCTCGTCGGCATTCTCCGCGTCGAGGCTGCCTCCGACGAGCCCACGCTCCGTCATCAGGGCTATCTCCGATGAGCCCGTTCGCCGCGTCAGGGCTGTCTCCGGCGAGCCCGCCTGTGGGGCCACTACGTTCTCTCGAAGATTCTCCCGAAGATTCTCCTGAAGATGTCTGAGAATATTCTCCTAGGATTCCCTGGGGATGGGAAAATGACCACAATATCCTTATAAGTTCCCTCTCATGTGAGGGCAAAGTTGTAATCTTACACTTTTCTCCCTTTCCTCTATAAATAGCCCCCTAGGGGTAGAGGTCCGGGGATCTCTTTTTTTCCACTTCCCTCACTTGTAAGCTCTCATTTCATGCCCCAATACGAAGATTGGTTTTCGTCGGCGACTGTCTCACGCGTTCGCGCTCTCGCTCATTTCCCCCTCGCACGCCCGGAGGTCGTCGTAACCAACCGGGGGTGCCATAAATATATTGTCTAGGCTTATACCTACGACACTAATCTTCTCTGAGTTCTTCCAAAAAATTGTTGGTATCTGGAGTAGATTGTTTTGATTTAGGAGGAGAAGAAGTAGTTCGCGGATGGATAGCGACGATAGAGGTAAGTCTTGCAATATTTTTCCTCCTCATATGCGTTGAAACATTGAGATCTACAATTTTTGTTTTGTGGAATAATAATTTTTCGTGCAAATTACTAGATGCCAGTGATGCTGTCTGGAACCTAAGAATGGACTACGAACTTCTTACTGGTACGGAAAGGAGGAGGTGGAGTTGTAAAATTATGCGTTCGCAGATCTATGAGGAGGTTCATACGCGTGCTCTTGTAGAGACGTTAGCGAGAAGGCTTTTCCCTAAAATTACGTACAAGCAGGTGTGCAAGCGTTTGAGAGAGTTCCACAAGATGTGGGAGAGGGTGAACGAGCTTAGAAAACTATCTGGGGCGAAGTACACAAAAGTCAATTTCTACGAAGGAACGATAAGTATCCCACAATCTCAGTACAATAAGCACATAAGGGTTAGTACAATTTCTTTGTTCTTAGTTCGTAAGCATTTCATGCACCGTTTTTGTTTGATACATCACATTCTCGGTGTGTAGGCACATCCGGAGGATTTAGGGTTGCTGAACTGCGAGATCCGAAACTTCGGGCATGTGGACCGATTCTGGAGAGACCCATTTGCTAATAGAAGACATTTAATGAAAACAACATTTAAAGAAGAGGAACGCAAATTTGCTGGACTCCCCCTTTTGGCACAACGTGGGCGCACATCTAAAAAATATGTTCAATCATCAAAGGATAAGGCACATGCAGTTCATCGAAAAAGGTGTGTACTGAGTGCTCGTCGAGTAATGAGGACTTCTCGAAATTATTTTGCTTCAAAGCCCCCGCTCCAGGGCTCTTCGCAAGTGATAGCGAAGATGATATCATGTAGTCGTATTAGAAGTGGTAGCGAATGATTGCTTGTTCTACATACGATGTGTGTAGCCAACTATTAATGTGGCAGTGTAACGTGGCTCTGTAACCTATGCTTATGTAATCGGATTTAGATGTTAATCTGTTAGTCTAATATGATTTGTCAATCACTATATAGTAATACGTAGCAGTGAATACAAGTGTACTAATTCATATAGTACGAAATGCTGGTACAATATAATGTAGTGAAAGAAAGGATAAAATAAAAGTCGTCGACGTCTAGCCTCGTCGTCCCCTCTTCCTGATCAGCGATGGTGAGTATCTTGGCTTAGGCTGTCCCGCTCCCGCTCTAGGAGCCCTGCCCACCCGTAGTGTTGGGTCTTCCTCCTCGTGGTCCTGTGTATCCTGCGTGGGCAACGGTGGCTGAGTCTGCTGCGTCGTGCTGAACTGCCCAGGTGGAATCAACTCGTCTGCCTCGTCGTGAAAGTTGAAGCCATGAGTGTCGGGGCTGTCGAGGAGGTAGTCAAGCGGACTAGCTGGTACTTGAGGCGGCACATGATCTGTATATAATCGAAATTATTCAGCACAACAATGTAAGGAAAAATGGCTTATACGAGATGAGAATTGTTTTACCTTGTCGACTCACGAAGAGTGGGGACGCACTTTGCTGCCACGCAGAACCACCCGCCTCTGTGGGCCCCGGCGGCTGAGAGGTACGAGGCTGACGGCGCCTCGTCCGTGAAGGACGTGGTGGTCTCTGTGCTCCCTGGCTTGCGCTAGTCCCGGCAACGACGTCATCCCTGCGCGTGTACCTGAATATGTCCATGATCCTCTTAGTGTACTCCACGACCCTGGACAAGCCTGAGTGGTGCTCGGTGCCGGCTGGGAGACGCTGAAGAACAGCGGTGACCTCCGTGTTTGCCGCTGTCGCCCACTATCCTCGAAGAGTGAGAATTATAAGTGCGCACATAAGTAATAAACAAATAAACACAGAGAAGCGAAGTACAAATTTCACTAACCGCCAAATCCAGAGTTTCAGCTGCAAGGATCGGATACATATCTGTCGTCTGTGCCGCCACATCGTCAGGAGCCTCGCTTCCACGAATAAGGTGGATGCGTGTACGTGGCAAATACCACTACAAGTAGGCGTCGAACTCCGCATATCGAAACAGCCGCTCCTCGCGCTGGACGTTGTTTAGAGCAGTGTCCCACTGGGCAACGAAAGGGGCCATCCGTGATGTCCACTGTGTCTCCCTAGTACCCCCTCCGTTGCGACTCCACCAGTTTATGTAATGAATTTGTATCTCGTAAAAGCAATGGACATTCTAAGTCTATAGGAGTTTCTGAAACTTGATTTATGTGTGTGCGTTTGGCTCGACCAGTGGTACATGTGGAGGCGGGTACTCCTGGTACAAGCCAAACTGCCTCATCACATGGTGTGGTGAGTGGTCCTCCACGAAGATGTTGAAGACAATCTTCGAAATGGTCCTCCAATAGCTCTCGTCCCGGCGGCACAGTGAAAACATCCCCCGGTGCGATGCACGTCGCGTCAATGCATCATGGGAGTACGGCTCCCATATGACACTCTGCGCAGGGAGATGCTGGAACTGCTCCATGAAAGAGAGGTAACAGCCTCGTACCTGAGCCTTCGCCCACTGAGGCTGCAAGAATTACGTAAGAAAGTGTTATAGTCAATAAACTTACGAACTGAGGTGCAAATATTATAGGCAAGTATAAGCTGAGGAAGAGAGAAAGTAATTCACTGTTCTTCTAGTCCACATGGACCCGAAAGTTGGTTCGTCCTGCGGCAACTGCGGCCCTGCTCCACGGTAGAACTCTGGACCGTAAGCTGAGTCATTGACCCATGGTCGTCCGATGGGGAAGCGCTCGAATGACCACAACTGAAGAAGAAGCGGATACCCTGTGAGATTGGCATTGGCGCCCTTCCTCTTGCATGCGGAGCAAAGCGCTCGGTATGTGTACGCAAGCACTGCAGACCCCTAGCTTGTTAGAGGTAGCTGATCCTCTGACTCAGCATCTGCGATCTGCCATGCGAGCTCAATGTAGCGAGCGTCCACGCTGTCTCCGTACGCACTCGTGAACATCACGTACTCAAGCAGCCAAAGCACGTACGCCTCAAGTCCCCGGTTCAGCTAGTACCCAACCGGCAGGAGCTTGGAGTGCACAGGTAGGCCAAGTAGGTAGGCCGTGTCCTGCAGCGTGACCATCATCTCCCCCCAAGCAAAGTGGAAGGTGTGGGTCTCCGGCCTCCACCTGTCTATAAGTGCAGTGAACAACGAGGCATCGAAAGGAAACCTCCTGGAATGACCCACTCCAGCAGCCGGGTCTCCGATGTCCTCGTCGCCCATCACCTCGACCATCCGTGCGAGTGGTAGTAAACCAGACTAAGCCAGCCTGTCAGAACAGAAAATAAGTCTAATTAGTACTGAAACACGATAATATAGATACAATCAACTAATGTACCTCTCGATCCATGATTCGTGAATCCTCCATGCGTGCTCAGATGTACGAGTACGAAACACTCAGAGATCACGGTCTCCTAAAGCCAGCTGCCTAGACCGGTGCTCTCGGTCCTCTCGATCATCTATAAGCTTGAAGCCAGCCATACCTATTCATGTGATACAAAAAAACATGGAGGCATATGAAGTGCACGAGGTAAAGATAACATGAATACATGAAATATATGAAGTCAAGAGTCCACGAAGTAAATGAAGTACATATAACACGGACAGATGAAATACATAAAGTACGTGAAGTAAATACGATACGACGTACAGAGGCACTAGTAAAATACATAATACAAGGAGTGTGACATAGATTACTGATGGCCTGACCCAGAGGCAGCACTAGACACCTCCTCCCTTCTTTTTTGGTCTTCTTTCATCTTCGGATATGTTTTCACCCGGTGGCCAAATTTCTTGCAATAGCTGCATTGTTTGGCTGGCCCACCAGCCTCCGCCTCGTCCATCGTGTTAGCAATATGGTGAGTCCGGCGTCGTCCCACGGAAGCTCGTAGGAGGCTGAAATGGGGGACCAAGAACTGTTCGCCTAAAGGTACCTGCGTGAAATTATCCACCACACGGAAACCATACAGCTTGCCTGTCCAGGCATCATGGACAGCGTCTTTTGTGAAGTAGTACGATACAAACGGCCTCGTGTCCATCTTTGTCTTAGCAGCCGCAGCAAGGACGTGAGAGCAAGGCTTGTGAAGAAGCATGGGCTTGTTGCGTGTACACGTAGCAGAGATATTCAGTTCCACATGGAAAGTAACCTCCTAAGTAATCTCTTGTGTGCAAACGCTAAATCCACTCTTCTGCTTCAAACATACCTCGAACCTACGTTGCACATTACCTGTGCGTCTGGCCTTGTGCATTTGCCCCCTCTTGGCCTTCTCCTCAATAAACAACAGAGTCTTAGCACAGTAAGGTGTTCCACCGAATTTTTCCATATGCAGTACAGCCTTTGCACGCCTCTCCTGAAAGTACCTCATTGTGCCGTGCAGCGAACCCTCCACGATGGCCACCAGGGGTAAACCGTGTACCCCCCCACCCCCGAGAACAAAATTGTAAACCTCAGCAAGACTGCTAGTCATGATTCCATATCTAGCGCCGTCTGTGTCATGAAGGAGCGGCCACTGCTCAAGTGGTTCCTTACTTATCCAATCCGAGAAGCACTTCACCATATTTGAAGCCTTCATCCTAGTGTTTGGATCGTCAACTCCTAGAAGGTCACAAAGCCTGTGTGTTACCTCCTCAGGGTTACGTTGTCTAACCTCTTTCTTTGTGAACTCGTCAAGTCTACTCTAGTACACGTCTGTCGGCGTAGAGACGCCTCTAGCGGTGGTCCGGAGGGACCCCCCTTTTGAGTTCGGCCCAGGGGAGTATTGAGTTTCTTACGAGCCTTGGTGTGGATTAGAGTTTAGCGAATAAACCCGGTGGCTAAGAATGAATTGACGCAAGGATTTCCCCAGGTTCAGGCCGCCCCGGAAGGCGTAATACCCTACGTCCTGCTTGTTTTTTGTATACATGGGTGTATATGGCAAGTACGATGAGTTGCAGAGGTACGCACTGTTCTTCTTCTAGCTCTGGCCCGGAGGAAGAACGGTGCTTCTTCGATAAGGAGTAAACTTAGAGAGATCTAACCTAGGAAAAAAGAGCCAACCCTTTGCATGGACCAGGCTCTCCCCTTATATACTCGGGGGAATACCACATAGGTCGGCAAAGGAGAACATGAGCTGTACTTGTGCCGTAGACGACGTGGGCGCTACTGGAAGCGCCCACACCTTCATTTAATGCCCACTGGAGACTTTCGGCCGGGCCATCGCCTCGCGGCGTGTCGGAGCAGGGGCTCTGACACCTTTGCCTTCGGCGGGCCCCGCGGATGGAGACTTACGGGGTTCCTTCTGACTGGGTTGGTAAGTCGTCCCCTCACGGGCCCCGTGGGTCAGCCTCTCATGCCACGCAATTGGCCGCGCGGCGACGTCCCCCATGGGGTGAAAAGGTTGACAGCGACAGGGCGTGCGGGGCGGCGCGCTTGGTCGGTCGAAGAAACGATCAGCCCGGGCCCACCCCTCAGAGAGAGAGAGAGGGATAGCTAACAGAGCTTATCGCCTGCACCAGTGGGACCCGGTCTGATCGTCATCATGCCCTCACAGGGCTCTGGGTTCCCCGTTGAAATGACAGGCATTAAATGCCTCCGCCAGGGCGGAGGCTTGCTGGAGAAGCTTGGCGCTGGACGACGTGCATGGACGAGGGCCCCACCAGAGGACACGTCATTCCCCGGGCACTCGGCCCCGAGCGACCTCCTTCGCTAGGAGGGGCGCCAGTTGTCTTCTACGCGCCCCTGAGCAACCCCGAGCGCTCAGGGAGCACCCGCTGGGGGGCCGCTCGGGGCGCCTTAAAGGGGGAGCCCGAGGGAGAGTGCTCGGGGGGCGGACCCCGAGCGCTCCCCTGGGCCCCACATCCGCCAAGATGCCGAGCGCTCGGGAGGGGACCCCGAACGCGCCCTTCGTCTTCTGGGACACCGAGCGCTCGGGGACGGACCCCGAGTGCTCGCTCAGCGCATGGGCCGTGGGTTCCCGGAGGCCCACGATTCCTTCTGGTTTGCGGATGCAGCCTCTGGAGGAGACCCCTGATTCCTTGGGATTGGCCGCGGGCTCCGTACGACGATCCGG
>JAGXJF010004297.1:0-43869 GCA_019208055.1 Stipa capillata | reverse complement strand
CTGCTTAGCGGGAAAATAGAATTTGAATGCATATGATAATGAATTTGAAAACAACTAATACTTTGCAAATAGTAGGTGTCTGTAATGTGACCAAAGGGGCTGCTTGTCTTGTTGCTCTGCAACTAAACCCTGCTCGTGATCGGGACTATCGTCTTCTAGACCTTCCGGCTCTATCGAGGAAGAACGAAAACACCGGAAAGAAGGGCATAAACGTAAATATCAAAATGCGGAACATCGGCATGGGATGCAATGCATGCCATGGCATAGAGGGTGCAAATGAAGACTAATGCAAGTGGAATCAATTTAATCGGAGTCCGGACGCATAAAATATCACGATCCGAAAATTCTCCGGCTAATCGGAAACCCTAATTTGAGTTTTTAGTCAATTATATTTTCCTAGCATGCAAACATGGATGAAAATGATATATTTGAATAGATCTCATTTTTCTGAATATTTTGATATATTATTTGCATTTTTCTGATTAAAAATGAATTTTCTATGAATTTTCTAAGATTTAATCCGTTTTAAAACCTTTGTTGTATTTTTCTCAGTAAAAATAATGTTTAAAGAAATTCAAATCATAGCAGAGGCTGACAGGTGGGCCCTACTGGTCAAAGTTTGACCAGTCATTGACAAGTGGGGCCCACTTGTTATTATTTTCATTTCTATTAATCTTTATTTTAAATTCTGACATTTGGGGTCCATCTGTCATTGAGATATACGTAATGAGTGCATTAATTGTACTGTTAGTCATTAATTAGTGCCATTAAGCTGTCGGAACAGTGATTGCTAGTGTTAATTACACTTAACCGTGATTAATTAATGATTAGAATTAAATGCTGTGATTAACCGGTCGGCTTAACCGTTAATGTGTCCTAATGACACAGTTAATGGGCTACTAATGCCCAGGGGCACTGGTTGGGACCCGATCGGGTGAGCTCGGTCCGACCGCTGCTCGCCTGCCTAGCGTCGCCGGCGGCGAGGGCTCCGGCAGCAAGGCTTACCAGCGAGGCAGCCGCGACGGAGGGGCGGCGGCGGTGGCTCCAGAGGAGGTGGCGACGAGGCGCGGAGCGGCGGTTCTTCAGGGGCGGCGCACCACGGAGAAGGGGGCGACGGCGAGCTCGGATCCGGCGATTGGGGAGGCGGACCCGGGGCGGACGGCGATGGCTCGGGGATGAGGCACCGCGGCGAGGCGTTGATGGCGGGGAGAGGCGGGGGTAGAAGCAAGGCGGCGAGGTGGAGCGGCCGGGAGGGGCGGGGCGAGCGGGCGGCGTGAGCTCGGACGGCGAGGAAGGGGTGCACGGAGAGAGCAACAGAGAGAGAGGGGGCTCCAAGGGGGGATTAGGAAGAGGAGGCGGTGCGGCGCAAGCATGAGGTGGCGGCGGGGCGAGGAGAGGCCGCCACGGGGCACAGGAGGTGGCGGTGCGGATGAGGGAGAAAGAGGGTGGCGGCGGGGTAGCTTAGAGAAGAAGGAACCGGGTGGGGCACGGGCACGCCAGGTGGGCCGGGTAGGGGGAGATGGGCCGGTGCGGGAAGGAGGGAAATGGGCCGGGAAGGCCCATCCGGTAGGGGAGGTAGAGTTAGGTTTGGTTTTTCCTTTTTATTTTTGTTTTGTTTTTCTATTTCCATTTCTTTTGATTTCCTGGTTTCAAATTTGGGGCTACGAATTCACACAGATTCAAAACCTTTCTCTGGACTTAATCATTAGTTCAAAATTTTAATGTAATTATGCCATGCCATGATGCACATTTACTAGGGATCACTTTAGGGATGTTACAAAATATCTCTCTAAATTTTTTTATTTAGATTCCTCATGTACAAATGGATTTACTAGAATTCTTTCATAATTTTTAGAGCATATATAAATCTGTTTTGAACTTTTTTGCTTTTCTAAAATTGATTTAATCCAAAAATATTTTTTCTCTTAAGCCTGTTGGGCTGGCCCAGCAACTAGCATGGGCTGTGCTGGCCGTGTGCTGGTGCTGCAGCACGCTCGCATGCAGCCATTCAGCGCACGCGCACAACCAAGAGGCCGCAGCACCACCGTATGTAATGCATGCGTGCGTGCACGCAGCCACCACGGCTGTTTTAGTCAGAAATTTCGAGCGTTGCCGGCGTCCTTTCTTTTCCCCTGCTGCCTTCTCATCTCCCTACCTCCACACCTATATAAGGACCTCTCTCCTTTGTGATTTCTTCCTCTTCTCTCCTGCAACTCCTCCACATCCTTCTCTTCTCCAACTCCGCTGAACTCCTCACCATGATTTCTTCACACTTGGTGAGCCTCTCTCTAATTCCTCTTTGTTGTAGTCTCCCATCAACCCATGAAACACTTCTCCTCAACCAATTTCACCCATTGTTCACCCTCCATGTACAGCCATGTTTTGGGATCCATCTATTCTACACTGTATTGTACATGTGCCTAACACCCAAATTCCTTTAATCTATGCCATGATCTTGATCTTAGTATTAAAATGGATCGCTTAGGACCCTAGTAATCTATTAGTGCAGCCAGATTTCAAATCCACGAGATAACTTTTGTACTATATGAAATCACCCCAAATTTGGGCATAATTTGACCAAATTTGAAATAGTTCGTTCTGTGGTGATTATTTTGGAAGTAATCTATTTTTCATAGCTCACTAGTATGTGTAGGAACCCCTCTGTTAAATTTCATAATACGTGGAGCTGTGTAGAATTTTCTAGAATTAAAATGAGCTTTGTTTTAATTATGTAAAATAGAAATGCTCTCTGTTTTTAATATTTAGTTTTTGTATGGGTAGATGAACTCTAGTACTGATTTATAGTGGCAACTGCAACCTTTTAGCACATGTGTAAGGATGTAGCATAAATCAAATTGTTCTAGGTCAATTTAAAATGTATATTTAAAACATGTTTTTAGCAATAGTTTTTTTATATATCTGTTTTAGCAATTAAAAATATATGTCCATAACCCAATAAATCATGTTATGTTCTAGGAATGGTGTCAAGTCATGAGAACCCTTTTGCATAATTAAATAATATTATACAATATTTTTAGAGCAGTTTTCATGCTTGAAATAATAGTTTTAATCATTTAAAATATATTTCTAGAGCCTCTTTAATCATGAAATGTCTCTAGAATTGGTATTATATCATGTGAATCCATTTGTATAATTTAATAATGTTAATCATTATTTTCTTATAGTTGTTATACTAGAAATAATAGAAATTACTTTATTTAAATGATGTTCAGATTTAATATTATTATCAAATCATTTTGGTACTGTTTTGGTACTGTTATTACGCCCTAAGATGATCCATACTTAGTATATGCTAATAACATGAAATAACCTTATGGTCATAGCCTTAGTTGTTAATCTATATATACTAGTAAGCGTGCACGTGTAACGCACGTCTCCACTGATGTAAATTACAACCATAAAACATTACAAGTTATAATGGTCATAGCACAATTTTACCAATTTTTAAAAAAGGATAATAGTAATCAAACACATATAATGCAGTCGTATTGTCCAATATATGCCATACCAAATATGAGTTCCTTTCTAAATTCTAAAGTTCTATCTACTCTAATATAATCCCAACAAATTTTAGAATTTTCTTCTCGGAAGAATATATTTGTTTAAAAATAATATTCAAACAAGTATTTCCAGCCACCATTGAGTTAAAGCTCACATAATGCAACGTTTTCTTAATCGTCGCCAATAATTTTGAGTTCGGACAACATTTTTCAACCGAAATCATCGACATGTAACTCAGATTCAGCATTCGATGTATCACTAATCATGCTGCTAGCAAAAGAAGTAATAGCGTAAATTTTGGCAAACACTCAGCAGCAGTCAACTGTTAGAAGTTTTGACTGGTTTAAGGAAAATGAATATTTTTAGAACCTTGCCTTCAGTTTTTCTTCCCTTAGTGAAGAGCCACTTCTTTGTTCCCCGTCAAAAACTTGCTTGATTTCCCTCGTACTACTACTACTTCCTATACCGTGTATTAGCTACAAATGAAACTTTCATGTTAGTTTTCCCTTTAGGGGCACTCATGCATAGAACAATAAACATTTGGTATATATCATTTCTGTAGTTTTGATGGGGCTAACTCAAAGATGTACCGCAAAAGCATGAGCATATAAAAGAGATACGTTCGCAGAATCACAACATTTAGACTTACCTTCAAAATTATAGGGTCGTTCCACGACCCTTTGTTAGAACCAAAGGCAACCACCCTTGTCGATGTATGAGCATGAACCACCAAGAAACTTTAGCAATTCACTATGAAAAGACAAATGTCTCCCTAACATGGTAAACCAAAAATATTAAATCAATAAATATATCGAGACAGAGAATCTAAATTAAATTTTGCTAGCCACAATAATTTGACACCAACCTTGAGTCAATAACTTCAAGAAGTCTGCTCTGGTAGTTTACTTTGGTAGTTCGAACCAAGAACCTAAACAGCAGAATCTTTTTTCTGCATACGATGAACAAGCTCCCTTGCCGTCTTTGAGAAATTCTTTAAACCCTGCAACAACAGTAACAAGTTCAGAAAAATGGCAAATCAATCAGAACTGACAACACATACACACACAATATCGAAACAATGACCAATCTCGAAGCCCGGTCATTGGCGTACCACTAAACCCACAGAATGAACAATAACAATAACTGTGATTTTCTCCCAAAAAGAATGTCTAATTCATAGGTAAGCATCTTTTAGAAGAATTTTATACTGGGTTCCCTGTGAACAAATAGGTGAGCTTTCCTTTCCCCCCGTAGACATCACACCATGCCAGCACTAAACCCAAACAGAACCTAGCCTGCACTTCAGTTACACTCTGAAACATATGCATGGCTGCAGTTTCCCTCCCCCGAGAAAGGGTAATCTTTGTTCTAGCTGATCTGGTTATAATACTTGAGTCTGGAGTATAACAGCTAATTTGATATCTCCGCCGAAAAATAATAATTTGATATGACATCCATCATGCAAGAACCAACAAACCTTTATGCAAGAAATGACGTGTACCTGAGAAATGTTTAGAATCCTAAGCATTTCTACAGGCATCAATAAACAAATAATTTATGTATATGTATATAATGCACCTGAGCAAATGGAGAGGAAATTGGTAGGTTTAGTCTAGAAAAAGACAAATGAGATAACAAAATACAGAAGCAAAAGAAAACTAAATTATTTGATGGGAGATATGGAAGATAGTGAGGCAAACCAACAGCTAAAGTGCATGCATCATGAAGTTAACTGAGAATTTATCTATGACATATTGTTTGTTCTACTCAAATTGAAATCTAGAAAGTGAATGGATTCCTTAACATAGCTGATCTAAGATAATTCACTTTAAAACTTACCGAAAGGAAAAAAGTGGCAAAAGTTTAGCGAGGTGTGGCTATGAACCAAACATGCGCTTATGATGTTGAACCCATCGCCATCTATAATATATTACTAAGCTCTCTTATGTTGGTACCTTAAACTATATGCATCAATCCTATGAGAATACGAGGCAAGCTGACCTAGAGTTAATGGTATTGGTGAATAACTCGAAGTTATAATGATCAATAGAACAATTTACTATCCAGTATAAACTTATATTAAATCTGTATGTTCACTGTTTTATGATCACACTTGGATGTGCACTTGCAGGGAAGAAACACATAATTGGTCCGCACTTCTCACTATGAATAATATCCGTTATCCGACAATAATCAAAGTGAGGCGGCTTTGAAGAAGATCGAACAAAACTAAAACCTGACATACCTAAAAGAATGTCAGACATCCAAAATTAGCACTGCTGTGTAGAAATGAGTCCAAGTTAGAAATAAGAGGTAAGACAAAAGAGCATAATCGACATTGATTTTAAAAGAAAGAACAACCAAATAACAGTGGTAGATCAAAAGAAGGGCACATCAAATCTGACCTCAGTTTGAAGGATTGCATCTGTTAGGAAATTCATCTCACCCACAACATAAAAATGGCAGCTACCCTTAGTATTCTGGCTCTTGCACACATTTTGCCGAACATAAGGCACACAAATAATATAACACTGGAGTGAGAATAATGCTAGAACACAGGCATGCGGTGGGTACATCTAAAATGAATTCATTATACGGGAGTTACATAGCCAATTTGGTATTCTGGAGGTTCCTACTCAGGTCGGGATTGAACAGTTCGAAGATCCCTACTGAGGTCGCATATAGCAATTCAAAGATTCCCGGGTCACTCCAGATTAGCACACACAATAACATATAGCAGCAGCTGTTCAACCGAACATAAAACAAGTGAACAGCAAATATTACACTTTACACCCAGCGAACCCTAGCCCCACAAGATATAGGGGTGCATCTAAAGCCATGGAGCTTTTAGGAAAATGAGAGCATAAATTAAAATATGTCAGAGCAAGCAACTATCTAGCGGGAAATAATTTTGCCAATGCCACAAATCTTAATGCAAAGCAATCAAAGACTCGAAGGTCATATCACCACTTAATAGATATAAGATAGTACTATGCAAACTTGTGTGTGCTCTAAACATACAATTTGTTGTTTCAGAATCCAACTCCGCTATCTAATTTTCATCAGAGATGATGCATCATTAGAAATTTGAGAGCTCTCTTCAAAACGAACTGCATATTCATCAAAAATTATGGAGGAAGAAAAACAACAAAATCTACAGAAGCTACAAATGAAGCACCCTAAGGACGGGGATGTAACCCCTCACCTTCGTCGCCACATGCGCGGCCCCATCGGCCCCAGCGGCCCCCAGTCGCTGTAGCCTGCTTGTAGCGTGGCCGGTGACGACAAGCCAGATCGGCAGCATCGGCGCCCGGAGCGGCTTCGTCGCCGCACACCAGGAGCAGGCGAGGGACGCTCCAGGATGGCCCTCTTGAGGCCGGCGGCCTCGGCGAATCCTCGCTCTTCACGGCCTCCTTGAGTTGGAAGCTGAGGCCGGCGACGGCAGGGGCTATGGGGTGAGCGAGCGGCAGGGGTGATGGGGCAGGGGCGAGAGGCAACGTGAGCGGGCAGGCGGCGGCAGGGGAAAGCGGCGAGCGACCGGCAGGGGCAATCGGCAAGGTGAGTGCGGCAGGGACATATAATGCATGCCTGAGCCCCTTGCATCAGCAGCTACCCGTGCGAAATTGTGAAATAGACCCTCTTGACCCAAATTTGCAATGCCAGGAAAGAATTTGAGCAAACAATCAGAAGATAGGACATGAGACGCAATATCATATGAAGATGTACATCAAACATCGGCTGCATTACTACCTCAGAAACACAAAAAGGGAGCCAAGCTACAGCAGGATCCCACGACAAGCGTCCATGGCTAGCTGTACATCCCGGCCCCATTTCCCAGCATGGGACAATCAGTAATATGATAGCATCAGGAAACTTCTAGAAACATCTAAAAATGCCACAATGTACTACCGTTGCAAGCGGATCATATCATCAGAAAATCAATACTGCAAACAGTGTAGCACATACTAGTTCGTACCAAGCAAACAACAACTCTTCATAATCACCCACATGCATGCAACACACAAGCCAAACTCCCTCAAACGGAAAGGCACATAACGTACCCAACCCAAACACGAACATCTAGAATCTTCTAGAAACGCATGGAGACACAGAGGGCACTTACTTGGCTTGGTTTTGCCATTGGGGAGGACGGTGGGGTCCATGGCAAGCTTGATCCGCCATGCCTCATTGATCTCAACCTGCACGAGAAATTAGTGCAAGCATAACTCGAACCGAATTAGCAAAGATAATCAAATAGATCAAGCAGCATTCAGAAAAATTGGGAAAAACTCGAGCTCAAAATTACCGGAAGCCGGGACATGTCATCTGCGAGAAAGAGATCAAACAATTTGAGACAACAAAAATCTAAGAAATATTTTAAAGAAAAAAGTGCAGCAATTAGCGATGAAGGCAGGGAGCTACCAACTAACCATAGAGAAGCTTCTCCTTCCTCTCGTACACGATCACCACACCACCTGCTCACACAACCCAAACACAACCACACACACACGCACGTGAAAAAACCATTCCCGACAAAATCCGACGAGAAATGGACCAAAATTTGACCCACCCATGAGGATCCCGGAGAGCCTAAGAGCCATTGGCATTGAGGGGTTCAAAATCTCCTCACTACACCAGAAAAAACACACACAAAAATCAAAAGCGAAAACTGCAAATTGAGAGAGAATCCATTCGAATCGCCTCGGACCAAATTTTCTCACCAGATTTTGACGATGTCGAGCTTGTTGAGCCGTTTGCGATTGATCTTCGCGTGAAGCGTCGCCGCCATCCTGCGATCGAGGAAACATAATCAATCAGTATCCTAAACAACGCAACCAAGGAACAAAGAATTAGGAGCCAATTGACAGAAGTATCCCAAAAAAACTCAGAATCAAACGCGTTGCGACGTGGAAAAATGCGGAAGAAGCGAAATTATCGGCCCAAAGAAGACACATCAGGTAAGAGAATGAATGCATACCCTTCCTTCCACCAAGTCTTGAGCACCTAAATCATATCTCCTTGCCACTTTTGCTGAGGGTAGTGGCTAGTGATCTTCACCATGACAAGAAAATAGACAACAAAGGTATAAGTTAAGCACAGCAGTGGGCAGAGGATGTTTGACATGTCTCCAGATTAAAAGAGGGCACCAAAAAGGTCAAAACCAATCAAATTTAGGTTCAGCCATTTCCATGCTCAATGTATCATGCAAGGTTATTTAATCAGCATTACTGTTAATCCACGATATGGTATACCGGATTCACCTTGTCACTATGGAAAAGCCCAAAGGTTTGGCACACTTGCCCTGCTCTTAGGTAAATCCCTGATATTTTTACTTTTAGTATATCTTTAGTCTTCACTTCAATGGCCCTTAAGAATAACATATCTCAAGGAAATTTTCACTGCTATCAACACCCTAGATTCTACATTGGACCAAGTGCAAAGCTTTCAGGTTTTATTTCTGAATCAAATGGCGATGTCGTATTGTCCTTATGTACTATCGTATGCTCTACTGAGTATTGAGGCAGTGAAAGTGGAAAACACACTGAGCATGGAAATACGTAACATACTTCACCAAACACGACTATGATACACATCTATTGATCGTTCTGCTACCTCATCCTACTTGTAGACAGTTCCTCCTAGTTAAGAAATATACTGGTAAAATATTACAGCACAAATCGACAATACAAGGTGTGTGTGTATATAGAGTAGAAAAAAATCAAGAGAAACCATGAAATCAGTAACAGATCACTGGTATGCCACAAAAGAAGTAAATAAGCATATAAAATCAGGCATCTAGAAATGTATATGTATCACACTTTCTTTGCACAGCCTGTGATGGAGGATCAAAATTGCCGGTTATAATTTTTATCGCTCAAAAGTGGATCATTACTGCCATAAACGAACACCTCCCTAGCTGCAAAATTACCTGAATATCTACACACCTTGCAATAACAAATAAGGCACTCACTCAAGGGTGAACGATCCAGTCCATGCAGCTCCTCTGGATGCCTTTGTACACATCCTGAATAATTCTGCTAATTATCTACAACATGAAGTTCACTCAAAATAAAATCTACAACATGGAGATCTATTCCAACCTTCTGTTCATGTATAAACTTCAGAGATACTGCGGCAGTTTGGAGTAATGTTTAACCACTTCCCTTGGTCTAAATGTTGTAGCTCCTGAAAAAATAAAGGTAGAAAGCAACTTACTTCAGTCTATTACCACACAATGTTTTCTAAATTTCTGTTGGATCTTGGGAGCAGCAGTTGTGTTGTTCTAGGTTTGTTCGGGCTGATTGTTAAGTTTGTTCAACAAGGGATGCCCGTCACCTTTGCCTATTGGACATTTCTGAAATAAATCACGAAACACACATGTTATTTTAGTTTTGTTTTCTTTTTATGTTGCAGTAATTATTATGAGCAAACAATCAAGCTTGTTCTCTTGAAGGTAGTGACTGAACTCACTCTCTGAGATTATATTCGGATGGAAGGTAGTGAGCACTGTATGGCCATATTGCCTGAATAAATAGGACAAATTATGCCAGATAAACTTTGTTAACCCGAAACAGATAACCAATTAACCACAATTCAAATTGATGGTAAATAAACACTTTGGCATCCTTGATGGGTTTTAAAACTGTTGGAAGTAAAAATAGCATTTGGAAGGTATCCAAATACTAAGGTAGAGCAATTAACTGAAGTGGATACAACATCTATTTCAAGCACACACTGAATGAAGAAATTCACAATGCTCATCTCTTTTTTCAAAAAGAGCAAACCTTAGAGCTATGGGCAGCGACGCCGAGGGCAGGGCGATGGGCGAGCAGCGGCGGCGGGGGCAAGGGGCGAGCACCGCAAGCAGCGGCGCCGGCGGCAAGCAGGCGGCGCAGTGGCGGCAGGGGCGGGGGGCGGTGCAACGACGGCAGGGGGCGAGCGGGCGGCCGGGCGACACAGCGGCGGCAGGGCCCGGGGAGGACCGGGCGGGATCGCAGCAGCGGTAGGGGGTGAGCGGGCGGCTGGGGGACGCAGCGGCGGCGGGGGCTAGCGAGCGGCGGCGGGGCGGTTTTTCCTTTGGTTTGATCGTGGATGATCAGCGATTGAGCGGGCGAGCGCGGTAGGAGACGTTACATCATAAGTGAAGATGGGGATTTGCTACATCATTAGACAAATGTTAAACGTTGGATTAAGAGAGATTAGTAAAGATGAATGGTGGAGATTATTTGGATCTACTAACTGGTGCTTTTAATAGTAGTGTAGATGTAGATGTATATATATATATATATATATATACCAATATAAAAAGCAACAGTTTAGTTGGATAATATGAACCTTAACCATTCCATATTATTAATCTATTTTTTAATTACGATCGGACGGCTGTGGAAGATTTTCCCTAGCCACGCCCGTGCTAATCGCTCCTGCCGCTCGATCTCCCAACCGCCCCTCCGCTCCTCGATGCCTTGGCGCTCCTACTGCGTTCGTCCTCCTCTGACCGTGTGCCTCGTGGGTGGGGCGCGGCGGTTCGAGATCACGGGCCCGTCCATCGTGCGCCACGTGCTGGCATCGACCGCACTCCTCTCCCCGAACCGCGCCGTCGACATGTTCCTGCACAGCTTGCTCGACGCCGACGCATACAAGCTCTCCATCCTGGCTCGCGCCGCGGCGCCGCCGCCGGGCGGTGCGACGCTGGCCGTTGTGTGGGTGTTCCAGCCAAAGCCCATGGACGAGACCCCGACCGCACGCTCGTCCTGACTGGCGACAACTCGCCGAGCGGCATCCAGGTTCGTGCGCTTGTTCCTTGCTTGCACCAATCTTCACTTTTTTTCTCAATAAAAAGACAGCCCACCGGATTGTCCTCCTAGACGCAGATCAGATGCCGCAGTCGGGGAAGTTGGGCGGGGTATGGAGTCGTCGCCGTCCATCTCTCGGAGGATTCATCCTAGAAGGAAGACGAGGCGGATGAGACGTTGGCTAATCCTGTGACCGGAGCGACTATGGGGCCAATGCGGCGTGGTCTGCGGCGTCCAATTCGATGGATCCACAGGTAGGATTCAGTTTAATTTTTGTTTTAATTTCCCTGCTGATTCTCCGCCAGTTTTAATTAGGCTTTTATACATTCTCTGTCAACCGTATGGTCACCTATATATGCCTATGAGTTGCTCCAGGCGCAAATCAACTAGGTGCCTTGCAATCTTTTTCCAGCAGGTTCTCGAACTATCCAGTGTGCTTGCTTTTTTGTCTATATGTTGTTCATGAACTAATTGTCATGTGCAATGCGGTAGAATGATGCGCAAAAGAGTCACCGCGAGCCCCTCACCATGCTTGGATGTTGTCCATCTTGCTGGACAGTGGGATTTCATTATGCGATTGTACCGCAAGTTCGAAACCAGCGTCTTGCCTTCATCGCGGAGGATTATGCGTGCCCATATAATGGATAGAGAGGTATTCACGCGTCGATTCTTTTTCCAAAACACATATACACAATGTGATTCATAGCAGTAGTATTCACCTACCCCAATGGTTGCGTCGTTGATTCTTTTCTTGAAACATATATACATGTTGTTATTCCTAGCAATAGCATGGACCTAGCCCCGATTGTTGCATGGTGGATTATTTTTTTATACACTTACACGTACGGTGAATTCTAGCGGTAGTTTTCCTCTAGCCCAAATGGTTGCCGTTGGAGATTATCTCACATATCACTATCATTTTGTTCATGCATTTGCTTGTTGCTACATAATATTGGAGATGTCCCTTAAAAAAATTGAATCTGACTTCAGAGGTTCGTTCCCCTTGTTCTCTTGAATCTCTCCTTCCCCGAAGGTTTGTCTCTTAAATTTGTAGGTTCATCTAAAGGGAAACACCATAAAATTTCAGAGATTTAAATAATGTTTATGTTCAACACTTTCATTCTGCATAATTTATTAAACACTTTCATTCTGATTTTCAACACAAAATTTCAAAGATTTGGTGCAGGTTTATGTTCATCGTGGTGTGCCGTATAATTTTTTCTACACTTCAATTCTGTTTGCTGAGTACCAAAGTAGCATTCTAGACTAATGGATAGAACGGCAAGAAATTTTATGATCTTTTTAAAGCACTTCTAGAAGATTTGGATTTATTGATTATAAACATCCTAAATCTTCTGCTTCTTCGCTGCTCCGCATGCCTGATCAATTTTTATTCATGGTTGCAGGGACGGTGTACAAGGGCTTCTTGATTCAACGAGTCACCGAATTTGTGTGGTATGTCACACATTTTTAGTCCAATTAGAATCCATTTTTGTTTCAGAAATGCGTTGTATACTCTCGCTTAGCATTCAGTGCATGTTAGTACATGGTACCCGAGGAAAAGGCATAATGATTTGAGTCTTTTAAGGGCGTTTAATTAGTACAATTTTTATATTTGTGGTCGTGGTTTTGCATGAAACCAAAACAAAAAAGATTGCTTTCTTCTGGCCTTCACTTTCACCATTTAAAGTACCTTCACTTTTGACCGAGATGAGCTAAGCTGGACTTTAACCTGAGATCCTAGATTTTGTAGTCTCTAAGTGCAGCAAGATGATACTAGGAAATGATGACAGCTACTACGCTGTATGTCCCAAAAAACCAGGTCGAAGGCAAAAAATGCCAGTAAGAATCTGAAGTAGAACACCCTTAGAGGCTTTGGACCCGATGTATAAGTTCATTGGACAAATTTTTTAGCCTCACATTATGACAAAAAAATGTTTATAGTAAGGTGAATGCACACATCGGCTGTATTTTGACTAATAATTTGTATGTGCTGTTTCAGTTTTTGTAGCATCAACGAAGTCACTAATGAGCAGACTTGCACCATTTACATACTCATGAAGGTCATCTAATTGATCTGTGTAGCCTTAAAAAAGAACTGGTTTCTGTATATTCAAAATGCATTATCAATATTATCTTAGAAGCTCACAATTGTTATATGTGCAGGGAAGTGTTTCCAACTACAGAAATTCAATCCGTCCAAGTCCAATTCATCATAGAACACCCATTGCTTCCTACAGTCTGATCAACAAAAGATCAGGTTTTGACATGTCTATATATCAGCTCTATCTTGACCCGATTGTGCACTGCAGGGAGGGGAGGAGGGCTAGCAGGGTGGTCGTGCGCCACCTCCGGCGACAGCACGGTGCCCCTGTAGTTGTTGTATGCCCCCGACCACGATGTTTGACTTGCCCTGTCCCTGTAATTATTGTACTTTATAACCAGAATAGAGATCCTGAAATGATTTCCGTTGAAAAAGATGAAGAACTAAAGTGACAACTGACAGATCACTACTTGCTGAAATATACAGGTTTGCTCATAGAATGTATCTTATTATGTTGGTTACACCTCACTAGCTTAAATTCTTACTTAATTTGCCATCTTTGCCAATCATTTAAGTGATCAATCTTTGAAGGTGTGCATATAAGTTGTTCTAAACTAAATTCCCTCAGTACTGATATCCTGTTTTGTTTTGAATTTTTTAAGTTAGATTTGCCAGGATTTCTACATCAGAAGGAATATGTTCAGTAGGATTTGGAGAGTTGAAAATAAGTTCCTAGACCACTCATTAGTGGATAACTTTATAGAGTTCTTTTGTAGGGCCTCTATCATTGCTGCCAGAGATTACCTTTTTTTCCAGGTAACTCATTGACCTAAATTCTGAGAAGAATATATGAGCACATTTGTTGTCAGTGATTTTAATTTGGTAGGCCAAAATCCTTTGTCTGATGCTGCAGTTTCAATTTCAAGAACACCAACCTAAATTCTGAGAAGAATATATGAGCACATTCAGAAAAATTATGATGTCGCTATGGTGCATACTGAAGTGGTATAAAATGTCAAGGCCCTCTCTTTGTTCCTATTTCGTGCTGCTTCAGAAAATGCGCCACGTTTTCGGATGGATGCAATCGTGTGATGTGAGCTTGTATCCGTTGGGCTTTAGCTGCTTGTGCTCTCCATTTTGCAGAAAAGTTCCTGATGCAGCTTGTGCTTCTTGCTTGTTTTCCTGGTTTTCTCGAGAAGTAAAGCAGATAAGTGGTGTATCTATAAATGCCTCAATGAATCATATTATTGTGAACACTAACACAACCATGTTTGTTCGGTTTTGCCTAGCATCTCCATGATATTACTTCAAAGTATTACACTGCTCTTCATTTTTTTCAAGAGACACAAAAAGTTGCATCTCGATGCATTGATCTATTATTATAAAATTATTACCAATATAAAAAGTACAAGTTGGCTTGGAATACTAATCACCTCAGCAGTCCATCCATTCTGATCAACGGCGGTAAAAAAGATGGGACATTTATCTCAATTACTAATTATGTGTTAACTGTCTTCATTTTTTTCCCAGCCAAGGTAAAAATAATTTACGTGGTCAATAGACTCATCAGTTAACAAAGTGGATCTTAATGGTTCTCTGGAAAAATGCTTCATTTAAATATGTTTACATGCAACATAATTTCATTGTCTTCTTCAGAAGCAAAAATGGTTCGCGAACAAAAAGGTTAGTGTTTTTACAGAAGAAATTGTGTTATGCAGTAATTTAGAAAAAATTCATGTCGCCCTCTTGCCATTTGCAGGAGCTTTTTTGGATATACATGGATGTGTGCCTAGCGGAGTCATTACTACTTTAGTTGTTTATATGAGCATGGCTACCTGAACATAATTTAATGTTTGCAATCTGCATAACTTGAGCAATTGATCCCATCATGCCGCTTTAAGCTCTCAGCAAGTCAGCATGTACCTGGATTTCTGTGTTTAGTGTGTCCTGCTGCTACCTCGAAGAGAATTATAGATACCTCATGTCTTTATTACTTAGCTGCAGTATATGCAGAATCATCCACTAGCTGCTACCTTGAAGCGAACATGCATGATGTCAAAGCTGGGACACATTGATAAGCTGCTACTTTAAAGAGAACTGTAGAGTACACTTGATTTCTTGATCTTGACTTCTGACTTTCAATTTTATTGTTCTTGATTATAATCTGCTGATAGACTTCAACTCGAGTAATTCGAATCAAAATCTTTATGAAGTATCATATATCACGATTTTATCCGTTGTGCCCCTTTCTGGTTATCCCTTGTTTACTTCGTGTCAGCACTAGATATGTAGTAGTTTATTTGTACTTGTCTTTATATTTCTACTTTTCAAGAATTGTATACTTAACGTCGGAAGTGAATACACTACTTGTGTAGTTTCAGATGTCAAGTACAGTGAAGTAATGTATATTTCTCTCTCCAAAATAGAACTAATTGTTATTTCAATACAACAAGTACGGTGAAGTGATGTATGTTTCTCTCCCTAAAATAAAATTAACTGTTATTTTAATACAATTTTACTTCATAGACATTTCCAAATTTGGGTTTTGGTTCTTTTCTGACTTATTGAATTGGTAATGTCTTAATCTAGAAAAATTCTTCGCCACGAGGTACCAAAATATCGAGTAAGGTCTAGCATTTCTGATTTCTTAATTGTTTAATGGTACTAATTCCTAAATTTTCTACCATGGTGTTTAGCTTTGTTACAAGTAGCTAGATACTCCTATAAATGCGTGTGTTCTTCTACTATAAATACTTGTGTTTAGTTGTTATCTTCCGCTAGCTAGATGGATATTGTGCAAGTCCATATTCATGATATTTGGATAAGAGTTATTTGTTGTTTTTGTTTTGCAATGAAGATCTATTATTTTTTGATGAGTGAGGACTTTTGCGTGCATTGTGCAGTTTGGCAGAAATTTTCAAGCAATAGTTTTATTTTTGGATAGAATTGTACTATAATATTGTGCTTGCAATAGTTTTATTTTTGGATAGAATTGTACTATAATATTGTGCTTGCAATGTGTTACGTTTAATTTATGTTAGTTAAGCTTGCAATGTGTTATGTTTAATTGATGTTAGTTGAGACGTGTCTTGTACGTACACAGTCACTAGTATAGTAGAAATGCATATGTAATTATGGCTATATGTTATACATAGATGTTATTGTTGTTAACAATTATAAATACTTTGGATTCACCTAAATATTTCTTTGTATTTAATCATGAAGTGATTATGCCATGCTTATTTTCTATTAAGTATGCCTCATGATCTAGTTGTTAAGTGATGTTCCATTACCATGTATATTACTATGCTATATTTAGATATAGTTAACATGCCCATGTTTTATTGTTAATGTATTATGCTAGTATTACACTAGTCATGTTTGTAATCTGAATATTATGATATTATGATGTATAATACATATGTGTATATATGGTTATGGCCTAGACTTAGACGACTTATATTAAGGATTCTTTAGCATTAGACCTTACTTCTATCTTCGTCGCGATGACTCTATCGCGCCATCGTTCCATTTCATCCACATCTTACCTTCACCATGCTTTTCTTTCGTGTTGCTTTCCGACTAGTTTTTATTAGAGTTGTTATTTATTTGCTTCGCTCTTGTTTCGTTACGACGATAGGGAGTGAAGAGACTGACTCAGTGACCGGTGCAACTGAAGAAGAATACTACCATGAAGCCATGCCCCCTCTTTCTTGATTATATTTCATCCTATATTTCTAAAAGTCATTATATTTTATTATTTACAAATATACATGCTGTTTTTATTCCAGTAGCTAGCGTGTCGATTAACACACTTTTACCTTTCCGTTTGTCGTCCTGTTTACTTGATATCCTAAGTAGAATATTATATTCTAATTCCTGAATAGAGTAGAGAAATGTTTAATCATGCTTAAATATATTTTAGGATGTTTTGAATTGCCTCTTCGGAGGAATGATCTACGGATCGATGATCCTTGAATTTTGAAACTTGTTGAGCTCGTTGAACTAGGGCCGGATGCCCGATGTTTCCTTCTCTCTCTATTCTTTCTATTCTATTCTGGGTGAAACTTACCATCTAAAAGGTGTGGGTGATAGTTGGATCATGTGATGAAGGAGCAATGGTCGTTCTTCATGAGACGAAAAAGCCATTATTCGTCCGTATTGAATAAGGCCGAAGTCTTGAACTTGAGGATTATGAAAACAGTACAATCACATGTTATATGGGCACTAGCTTGGTTAAGTATGTTGGTTGAGTCTTGGTGTCGAAATTACCGTACCGCAGAAGGATGGACGTAGCTACGAGGACTTCGGCACAAAAGGGAGGCACGCAGGGTAAGCAGGTGTACGCTCCTCCGTGTCGAAACCTAGTGGGCATGTCACATTGGGATGAGGCTAGCTAAAGGACCTCGTCACGTTCAGCCTGCTGACACACCGATAGGTGTGTGTACAAGCCCGATCAGGTTGGCATAAGGGGATGATCGTGTCATGTGGGTAAAGTGTACAAACTCTGCAGAGTGTCAAACTAATCAATTAGCCGTGTCCACGGTTATGGAGAGCATATGACTCATTCTTGATGAAAATATCATGTCCTCCTCCCTCTTGCTATTTCCCTCTACCCCTTTGCTGATGGAACCTATGAACGAGTTAAGGCAGGAGTTCTTTGCTCGAGTGTGTTGGTCGTGGATCACACATGTTGGAAAATACCCCTGTTATTAAAAACTGATTTATGTCAAAAATGATGCCTTCGAATCTACCTTAATATTTTAACTAAACTGTTTTTCCGCAAAAAGAGCCATAAAGCCTTCTTTTGAAGCCTCATGTACACTGTTTTAGGTGTTTTCCTACGAGGGGGGCAGCATGTTTTTGTTGTGGTGGTGTGCAGAGGAGTATGATGAAGCCTTCTTTTGAAGCCTCATGTACACTGTTTTAGGTGTTTTCCTACGAGGGGGCAGCATGTTTTTGTTGTGGTGGTGTGCAGAGGAGTATGATGAAGCAGGTATTGATGAAGATTATTTCTATGATAATCCTGAAGAATAGGTCGCGTGGCCTCCGTCAATTTTTTGTGACACAGATGGAGCCACTTTATTTTTATTTCTGCTGTTTTCTCTGATGTAATAATGTCTTTAAGACATGGTACTATGTAAGCCGTGTGGCATATCATACTCAAACTATGCTTTAACTTTAAATGCATGCAATGTTATTCATTTTGCTTGTGTACCGCCAGTTTAATCCTAAACTGACGAGAATGTACACGAAGGGGGCCCAGTAGTTGAAACTAGACTCCCACATTGCCTCACCGAGATGCTCCTGCACATAGTGAAGATGGCTTTGAGAGCATCTGTGAAGGAGCAAAGCACACCACTAGAAGGAGTGTCCAAAGTGGCACGAGATGAGGAAGTCTTTGACTTGGAAGTCTTAGTCTTGGGAGCTTCAAGGCAAGGTAGATATAAGATGTGCTTTACATCCTTGAAGAACTCCTCATTGTGATGGCATCCATGAGCCTCTGGATGTCCGGTGCATAGGGCAAAGACCTCTTCTAGTGCACCATGGCAAAGTGGATCTCGTTGAAGATGAAGACCATCACGTGGATCTTCCCCTTCTATTACATCTGCTTGAGAAGGTTGATTGTGTACGAGTGGATAAATGCAGAATCTCCGACTTTGGGAGCGAGAGTGTGTTTGAACAGCTTGTTCAAAGTGGCATAGAGGGGCTGCGACCCTGCAATGTGCCCAACCTAGATGCGCTTTCAGGGGATAAAGGGTCAGGAGAGAAAGAGAGAGTGAGAGTGGAGTGCGACGGCATGTTAGGGTTAATAGTGAGAGTGGAGTGTGGTGGCGGGTTAGGGTTAAGCGTTAACCCTAACTCGAGTTGGGCCACCTGAGGTGGGCGTTTGAGATTTTGTTGTATTCGGGTCGGGGAGACTGGGTAGTTGGGCAGTTTGGGATTTTGCTGTATTCGAGACAGGGAGATTGGGTAAGATGGCTTGCCTTGTGGGTTTCTCTAAGCCCAGAGAGGGGAGCTTTAGATTTCATTTCAATTTTAATATGCCATATTTTTAATATTTTTCTTAGATAAGACTATATGAATAGGTGTGGTCATATTATTTTTCCCTGATTTATGTCTTGAAATCATAAGAAACAAATTGATAGGAACAAGTTACATTGTCGGACAAAAAATCGACATATGAAATTATAGCATATAGTTGGAATTTACCAAAAACTTGATTTGTATATACGGTCATTTGTGTACATTTCTGTTCACAGGGGTTTCGTCTGCAACTATGGTCTATGATAATTTTCACTTAACCATACATTAGAATTACTAGCAACGAGATGAGGGCTCGTGCGACCGTGCAGCATGCCACCATGTGAGGTCTTCTAGTATATAAGCATTATGTAACCGAATAATATGCACATGCACACACATATCACTCCAAATACATATCTAAGGACAGGGCGACCCAGGAGCAAACTCTAGCACCGCTACCTAGGACCCTCCTCCGCGCCTCCCCTTGCTGCCGCTGTTGCCGGTGACTGCTGTTCTAGCGGCGGGCCCCCATGCTTCCGAAGGTGGCAAGGAGTTTTCTAACCTTGGTGGTGCGGGCGCTTAGCCTGGCTATGACGCGGGCGTCGAGGTCTGCTACGGTGCGGTGACCGGGTTGCCACCTCTTGGATCTGCTTGGCGTGGACACGAGCTCACTGGATGGTGGAGGTTGGGGAGGAGGCGCTGGTGGCGAGTTGTGATGGCTAGGCAACGGTGGATTTAGCGCCCATCGTCCAAATCTGGTGAGGGCCCGCACTCCTGTGGCCGGTGCTTCTCTCGTGGTAGCTCCTCCTCCGCATGGTGCCGCTGCAGTGGCGGTGGAGGTGGTGTGACCTGCACCTGGTGGCGGCTGGGCATGGTTGCACGTTGTGGCAGCCGGGTGTTGTCCTGGTAGTGAGTTTGCTTCGTGGAGGCGCTCCTTGCTCGACTCAGTTACGGCTACTCGACGGCGAGGTCTACAAGGGACGGACCGGGCTGCACTGAGGTGGTTGGCTGCAGGTTGTGGAAGAGATCGAGGCAGCCTCGGGCGAAACCCCTGTTCTAGCCTTGGTCAAAATCGGCAACGGTGACACCTGTGGGAGCCGTTTACCTACTCGGAGGCGTTGCTGTGTTGTTGCGCTCCTCTCTTGTCCCATGGTCTAGCCTATGGGAGAAACCTCATATTGGGTATTCCTGGATTAGACGATGGTGGCGGTCTAGCCTATGGGGGAAACCTCATATTGGGTATTCCTGGATCAGACGATGGTGGCATTTCATCGTTGTTCCCTCCTTAAAGGCATCATCTCTAAGTCGGCCATAACTGTGGGGATCTGTGGTTGGCAGCTTGTTCACATGGATAGCATGACGACTCATGTGGCAAAGATGACGGTGACTAGTAGCATTGGATCACGGCACAGGCTTCGATATCGGCTATTCAGTGTGGCCGTTGGGTCTCCTATTGAAGCCAAAAGTGGTAGTAGAATAAAGCAAAAGGCTACCAAATCTTGGTCCAAATCACTGCTTACGACCCCTAATTGACTGTTATTGGTATTGGTGCCGATCTCTATAAAGAAACCATCCTCAGAAGGGAGGATTTCCTTTGCACAAACATTATTAACGATGCAAGGTGAGTACAGTGGTACTCCACAAGACTTACATGGAAAGTAGTAATAAATGCATTAGGTGTCAGTAAAGGTTGTTTGTGGACTAGTTGCATAAAGCCAAATTTTTACTTTTCATTAGTCTAGATAGATGCAAAATGATGACCAGATCAAGTTATAATAGGGTAGTAACCATTCTTCCAAACTAATCAATTGCTTCTATCATCATCAACTTATAACCACCTCTATTCTCCCTCAAACCACCCATGAGAAAGTAGTCACTTCTCTAAACCAAAGTTGGCAATTTTAGAATAACACTGAAGTTGTCAAATTTGACGTTTGTAATCACCAAGCTGTCCATAATAGCGGATACGACTATTCATTAGTTCTAACATGTAGGGTTGTACATGTCCCTACACGTATCAATTGACTCCTAATGTCACGCAATTAGTATACTTCATGAGATGTACTAGCGGAGGGTGATCGAACAAGACTATTACAATGATTTCTACTTAGCTACGAGCCACCCCTATGGGCCAATCTGTGTATGCTAGTCTGGCTATTAACATCGGCACGATCCCATAAGTTGTAAATTGAGGTATATCCCCAATCTTCCCAAGACTTGTGTCCACTCTGCCCTTATATTAAGATGCCACAACATATCATTTTTCACCCATATGACAAATGGAACCAGGAAACTAAAGCAACTCGTATACTAAGCCTAGGAAAATTATTAAGTCATAAGTGGTTCCATTATATAACCCATGTAGAAGTACGCAAATCTTGGGTCAATGTACATTGAAAATCGGCCTTGCAGAAATACAAGAAAACCCATGTTCCCAACCATGGCCTCTCGTCTAAGCCCAATGATTATTAGTCAAGTTCTTTAATTAATTCACAATAGTCTATAAATAATTAATTCACAGTAGTCTATAAACAACACCACATATAACTCACCCATGACATACCGATTCATCAGACCATCCGATGAATCATGACTCGACAAATCTAAGCATGGCTAAGCATGTGATAATAAGTTAACTAGTTACTAAATACTTGACTAGCTCTTAATCATGCTAAGTTGGAAGGAATTGACATGATATTGAGGTTACAAGGTAGTTTCATGCATAGAATAGGAATTTAATTAACTATCGATAAAGTAGCAGTTGAACGCATGGAATATTTGAGTTGAGCACAATACTAAGTTTTGGAAATAATACGATTTATCAACATGGTCAAAGAGGGGTTGCTTGCCTTGTCGAGCGGAAGCAGCGTACTGCTTGTAGTCTTGGTCGCTTAGTTCATGACCTTCCAGTGCTATTGAGAGGAAGCAGAAACACAAAAAGAACAATATAATAGTAATTACCACTACTAAAATTCATCATCATTATTATGATATGGAATTCATGGCATGGCATATTATTCACAAAACAAAGATTAATGCAAGTAGAATCAAGTTAATCGTAGTACAGAGTCTTAATATATTGTATTCTCAAGAATCTTCGGCAAGAGGAAAATAACTAGATTCACCTTTTAATAATTTTGATGTTTCCTATTATGGAAAGTGCAAGAATATAGCATAAATAGGTAATATTCATTTTTTGAACATTTTGGTATACTAGTCATATTTTCCTGACTTAATATGGATGATTTATGAATTTACACTAGTTATATTTTCCTAACTTAATATGGATTAGTTATGAATTTATACTAGTCATATTTTCCTGACATATGGATTAGTTATGAATTATCTAAGATTAAACCATTTAAAAAGGTTTTCTTAATTCTAGATAAATGATTTAAATTTAAATAAAAATAAAAATACATTTATTACTCATTGGAACATGAGCGACAGTCAATGACAGGTGGGCCAAAGGTCAAAGGAGACATGGTCATCTCTAACCGGTCAACATGGCCATTGGACCCACATGTCAGTGACTCATAGATACTTAAGTTAATTAAGCACATCTTTCAAAGGTTAGATCCACATGTCAGTGACTCAAGGGTTAAGTTACCGGTTCATTTTTGTAAATAGGACATGACCCATATTTCATGGACTTATTAGTGTTTAAACCTGTTGGCTTAACGACTTAACCGTTTCCAACAGGCCGGCCCCATTGCTCAGCAACTCCATGGACGTTTAAATGCTAGCGCAGGAGCTCCGGCAAGAATGAATCTCGGGCAACAACATGCGTGAGGACACATGCGTGCATTCGGTTTCCTGGATGACACCATCTTCGAGGGTACTGGTGCGGAACCCTAGGGTCACCGAAGCATCACTGACACTGACCCGAGGTGGAGGATGACTAAGGAGCTAGGTGCAAAGGTTGGCAGAGGACTCGTGTGGGAAAAATAACATGCACAATAGGATTAGGAGCTCACTGCAAACTCAGTATGCGGCCATCACGCAAGAGCCTGCATGTGCTGGCCTGTGGCGCCGCAAGCCAACCTAGCCCGCAGTAATTATGCCAAGTTTGTGCCGCCCCGCTGCTACCCTGCTAAGGCTTGTGGCCCTCGCGCACGACCTCACACATCCTGGCCCTATGACGCTAATCACTTATGCCACTCCGCCGTGCGTCGGCCTGTCTTGCGGCAGCCGCCGCTGCTCCACCAGGCCCAAGCTGTTGCGCAGGAGCCAGCACACGCTGGACCGTGGCTACTGCGCCGCCCCACTGTTGGCCCCGCCAAGGCCTGTGGCTGCTGCGCACGAGCTCGTGCACCTAGGCCCTGCGGCGTTTCTGGCCCGTGCCGCTCCACTACGAGCTAGACTAGCCCGCGACAGCCACTACTTGACTGTGGCGCCTCGCTGCTACTCCATTAGACGATGAGGTGTAGGAAAGCTCACCAGCTTCACAGGGCGAGAAGTGAGAGGAAGAGTTGTGGTGGTGACTTGGGAAGAAAGCAGAGGAGAGAGAGAGAGAGAAAGCAAGAGAGGCGCCCATGAGATATGGGAGGCATAAAAACACCCTAGGTATGGAAACCCAATTCACCCCAACGGGCCAAGGCCTAGGCAGAGGTGTGGCTCGGCTCGAGCCAAAGCCTGAGCCAATGCCTAGGGTAGACGCAGCCCCGCCCAGGGAACAGCCTTCGTAGGCCCAAGTGGAGCTTGAGGGGGAGGGCGTAGCAAAAAAGATAAAGAGAAAAGGAGAGAAGAGAAGAAAAAGAGGAAGAAATTTTTACCACTGGTTGGATGTGGAATTTGCACTAAGTCTACGGTTTAGCACATGTTGGACGTGGAGTTTCACTAAGTCCATGATTTCACCGCGGATTGGACCAATCCTAGATTCCACCTTGGGTTGGAAGTATGTGGCTTCAGTATTTGATCGGAGAAGGGATGTAGGAGCATGAGCCTAGCATCCAGGTCCCGCAACCTCGAGCATGTTACGATGACCTAGAGCTCATTGGCTTGGTCAACGGTCTGACCCCTCTAGGATTGGTGCGTCAGCCTAGACGGGTGTTACCGGACTGCTCACACCGAAGAGGGGCTATCGTTGGAGAAGGGATCCTGCGCTAGGGGATCACTGAGTCCCCATGTCTACAACAACTCGGAAGCTCGCATCTGTGGGAAGCTCGCATCGCATCAGCGAAAAGATATATGCCAAGTGGGACCCACAAAAGATTCCTAGAATATTCCCGAGGGAAAAGACTAACATGCCCACATCGGGTATTAGTGTATCTAGGGGCAGAATATTAATTTTCATAAGGGAGGGATAATAACTTCCTCTGCCCCTCAATTTTCTCTGTAAATAGAGGAGCATCCTCTCCATGCAAAGGGTTCCCAATTCTGAAATAAAAAGATATTTGCTACATTTCTCGTGTCTTCGCATCGAGCGATCGACGTGCACAAGCATGTCTCTTGTGACTTAGTTTTCTGTGCATCCCTTGTAGGTTTGCGTAACCGAGCAGGGGTGCCACAAGTTTATTGTGTAGTCTCATTGCTACGACACTAATAAACAAGATTTGTCGTAATGCAAAATTTTAGCGAAGTTTAAACTAAGCCCAATTAATTGTTTTGTTCATCATATCCTTCTTGTGTTTAGTGGCTCACTTATGAATGGTTATGTCAAATAGCTGTTTTGGCATAATGATATTTGTTAAGTGCCACTTTGTAACATTCTTATGAGCACATCTATCTTGCAAAAGTTATCTTTTTCCATAATTTATAGTGACGTCAATGAGATCAAATTTATGCCGTAGGCAATGCTTCTATGCTAATGATCAAAATTTGCATTGTTATGGACTCAATCTTTGGTGTTATTGCTCCTACGTATGGTATCTAGATCAATTCTTGAGTAACTCTCTTATGTGTCATTTTTCTATATGGATAGATAACATGTTGTTTGTATGCCATTTATAAACTTATATACATGAGAAAGTTCATATCATTTGCTAGCTACTCAATCTTTCCTTCTAGCTTCTATAGTGACCACGATAGATATCTTTACTTCTTCTTCTCTAGCTCTCATAGCTCTCTTTGTTTTAGCCGGGTCCCCTTTGTTGTGCTTGACGACAAACGGGGAGAGATAAGTAAGTCTGGATGTCTTCTCATAGAGGGAGTAGGTTGTGTTCTCATAGGGATACTAGGATGTGCTAGTTTTGGGAGAAGGGTTTGTCTTATGAGTGCTTATATTATGTACCATACATCTCTTGATGCACTTATGTGTTCTGGATATATTTTGGACACATGTTAGAGTTGATGAACTTATCACATATCTTTATTGTTTCTTGTTCGAGTATGTCTTTGGATCTTGTGAATGCATGATTACATGTTAAAGACTTAATTGTCATATCATATAATCTTATTGCATTCCATGGATCCAAAATATAGTATGAACTCTTCCCGTCTTTTGTAATTGGATATGTGCATTTGATTTCACTCATATTATGAGAAATTTAGGAGGGGCTCATAATATATTTGGTGTTGCACTAGTATTGATCCAAACAACAAAATTTCCACATTAATAAGGATCATTGCTAATGGAACATACCCCCGAGTATACGTTTAACATCTATTGTCATATTCTCGAAACAAAACTTATTAAAGAAATATTTTTATTTGGGTTTGCTATTAATCACGAAAAATGGGGAGATTGAAAGTGCATCTACGCACCTAAACTTGTGCTCAATGGTTTTGATGATTAATGCAACTGGGTTTGTGGACTAACTATTTCATTGAGTTTGGAAAGTGTGTATCTGGGTTTGGAACTGTTCCATGAGATTCCATCATGTGAAAATAGACAAATCAAAAGTGGATTCAAGGTGTAAACCAATGTAAGGATCAAGAGAAGATGAACGTTGACCAAGATGAGATTCATAGATGAAGTCGAGAGGGTCAATCGAGTTTGAAAGATATGCCACTTGTGATCATATAATCAAGTGGTTTTGGTAAGTAATTGTGAATTACATTTGATGGACTAACCCATTTGTCATGTATGAAAAAGTTGTGTCGTTTAGGTTCCATTTAGTGAGATAGCATCCACAGGATGTTCTCACAAGTCTGAAATGTGGATGACATCAAATGTTTAATGGTCATCAAGTTGAGAAGAGCAAGCTCAAGATAAATATCATGTGTGGACATATTCTTGAAGCTTGCGATTCATCAAGTGTTGACGAGTATGTGAAGACAACTTCAAGAGAGCATGATAGAGCATGAAGGATGGAGCATAAGTTATCAAGTGGTTTGCTGAGTAATGTCAATCATGCTTGTGAACTAATCATGTTCCATGTGTTTGGAAAGTGTGAAGCTTAAGTTCACTTCATGATGTTACATCAATATGATGATCTCATCAAAACTCAAGTGAAGATGGCATTAAGTGTTGATGGTCATTAGGTGTATTAAATGTTGTCATAAGTTTTGGAGGGTGCTTCATATAAAGGGTGATACTCAAAAAGGGTTACGGTGGTCATCATGCGAGAATGAACCTCAACAAAGTTTCAGTGTTGATAACACCAAGAGATGACAATATAAAGGTGTGCAAGTTCAAATCAAGCATTGTGTGAAGACATATACTAAAAACTTTGGTCCATCAAGTTATGATATACAAGCTAGTGAAGATGTCATCAAGAGAAGGCTTCCTATATTGGTTTATGAGGGAGCATATTTAAAGACTTCAATAAGCAAAGATGATTGAAGAAATATATCGACTTGGAGCAAGGATGATCACCTTCACCAAGCTCAAGTGGAGTGCTCAAGATAAAGGTATACTTAGCTAAGTATTTTTACTTTTACTGATCTAAAGGTGTTGGAGGGAGACCAGGTTACATGATAGATAGACATTCTATCAAAAGGAGTTATCGGATAAGTAGCTTAAATAAGTAATGTATCAAGTGCTTAGATCTTTGCATAAATTGCATCCTCCAATTTGTTGATCTACTTGTATGATTCAACCATTTCTTTGTTGGTCTTTGATGACTCCTTAGCACCGTTGCATTGAGAAGAAGAAATTTCTCAGTTCGGATCAACTGTTTGCCTTTTAGACTGTTCTTCGCTGTACTGAAATCTACAATTTCGGAACCTCTAAGATCAAACTCATAGCATCTAAGATTAGGTGCTAAACTCACCAAGTTTGGATCTTAGAACCTTCGAGCTTGAAGTCAGAACCTCAGAGATTGGGTTCTAGACTTCCAAGTTTGAATCTTGAAAGCTTCGAGATTGATCTCAGAACCTCCGAGTTTCCTCTCTGTCCACGCTAATATAGCCATTGGTTTGAATTTCGAAACCTCCAAATTTTATTTCGGAACTTCCAACTTTTGCGTAGAAAGAGTCTAACTACTAGTTTTTTAGGGTGGACTATAAGTAGCCACCTTGGCCGGCTTAAGGAGTGGGTTGTTGTCCATGAAGATCATTCCTTGAGTCTTTTCTACTACTTCTGCCCGCTTAATAGCCTCTAAGGCATGTATTGCTCTTGGTGAGGTGTGAGAGGAGTTTGTGCATTGTGTTGCACTTGGTAGTTGCATTGGTTGCATCATTTTGAGCTCTTTGTGTCGACTTTGTTCGAGTGGAAGTTTGAGAGCTAGTTAATCTTGGAGGCTACCTCCTCCTAGATGGTTTGGTGGAGTTGAGCACGGTGATCTCTTTAAAAAGATTGCGAAGAGACCCGAAGACTTGGGAGTGGTTGTGGAGCTTACCATCTTTGGAGTGGAGGAATGAGCTATCCATCATTAGTGCTTCTTGCTAACAGTAAGGACCTTGATGCAAGAGCTTGATTCGGAGTCAGCTTACTCGTCGGGACAAGTTTCTCAACGGAGATGTAAGATATCGGCGGATATCCGAACTTCGAGAACAAATATCGTTTGTGTCCCTTGTTTCCTTTACTTTTTTGCAATTCATATTTGTGCAATTATCTTGTGTAGAAATTGCTTGGCTTGCTTGTCATCCTAGGATTGCATATCTTGACTCAGACTTTTTAGTACACTTAAATGAATCTAGTTGTTTTATATTTTGAACTTGTACAAAATTGATTAGTTAATTTCCGCATTAAGTTTGGCCTATATCATAATCATTTTTAAAACACCTATTTATGTCTCCTCTAGGCGTTATCTGAGGTCCTTGAATCAGAGCCCAAGTGCCTAAATACAGATCTTGAGGATCTCACGGTTGCGGGTCATGGTTGGTGAGCTGGAACGCTAGTGTAAGCAACCCACGTATGACTAATGTATGAGGGGGAGATTTGTTGGTTTAGTCCCACACCGATTGTGGACGGAGGAAGAATACGACTTATAAGGGTGAGGTAGCCCCTCCTATCTGGCTAGTCTTTTAGGGAGAACTAGCCCAAGACCTCTTATAAACCTATGTTGCCCTGTGATTGGGTTTAGAGTGTAATGGTGGCTGAAAAATTGGTGTTTAGCAGGCTTAGAATTGTGCAACAGAGATGATCTCATTGAACACAGGAGCTGCCTGCTGGCCAACAACTTTGAGAAATTTTATGTGAAGCTGTGTATGAGGCTAATAGGTCTAAAATGGTCCACCAGCAGCGCTTGCCCCTTTTTTGGCAACATGCAATGTTCTCTGAATTTAGAAGGCCTAGGTATGAGCTGCGTGGCCAAGCAACTTGATGAATTGTTAATGATTTTCTCTTTAATGATTGCCCAACAACTTTTAAAGAAAGCTTCGATGAACCCATCAAGGCTGGGAGCCTTTTCAGATTTCATTGAAAAAACTACCACTTTGGTCTCTTCTTTGTCAAGATCTGCCTCTAGAGTGTCCGAGAGACTCCTAATTTAGTCTCACCTTCCTTGGTCGGTGGAATTCGAGGTGGTCCTGAAAATACTCAAGAACAACTCTCTCTTTATCTGTGCGGGCGACTAAAATGCCATCATTGGTCTATAGGGATCGGATGAAGTTTTTTATACGACGTCCCTTGGCCTTCAAGTAGAAATTTTTGTGTTTACGTCACCAACTCTAACCCGTGTAAGCCTTGATCTTTTGACTAAGCCTAATTTTGTTGACTACCACAAGGCCCGTGAACCTCGATCTTAATTCATCGCGGGGCTCAAGCTCAACTGAGGAAAGCAATCACGATTCCTGAGCGACAAATGATCTCTTTGGCAATGGTCACCTGCACACTAACAATGCAGAAATTTTCTTTGTGCCACACTTTTTTAGTGCTTTTGCAGCGCGGCATATTTTTATATGCATTCAAAGACAATCAGTGGCGGACATCTGCTTGCACCAAGCTTCTTGATTTGTAAACGAGGTAAAGAATATTGGAGATTTGGAGTTACATCAAAAGCGTGTCAGGGTTTTCGTTCAAGTTACATCAACTAGAGCTACACAGATAGCGTAACAAATCAGACAGTCCATAGATTGGAGTCATTGGACTACTCCACTATAGTCACTTCCTCTGGTATAGTGACACTTCGGTAACCGGAATGACCAGCTTTACCAGTGGCCTCCATGGACAAATACAAGGTCAAACCCAGGTACAAAGAGTCTGCCGCTAGGCTAGCTCTAGTCTCTCTAGAAATATTATACTCTCCACTATCCACTAAAGAAATGATCTTCGCACAAAGGCTGCTGTCACTAGTGTGCAAATATTATATGCCGTAAGCTCAGGGAAAACAAACATTTGGTGTCTTTGTAGTGGATAAGCCTCAATCTCATCGATCTGGACACTCCTAAACAAGAGACTAAAAAATTGTAGTATCCACCATTGCAATTGCAATGCCCCTTTCAGCCGTGCAGTGGATCAACCATTCATCCGAAGTTTCCTCACCTGACTGGTTACAATGCAACAAGCTGGTTAGTTAATTACTTTATTGTGCAATCTTTATTAATTATTTTCATCTCTATATCTCAAACTCCAATTTATGTTCTTTTTGTATAATTTCCAACTTACCTAGACCACACGTTTAACTAAAGACCATTTGTCGTAGATATAAGTCTAGACAGTAAATTTGTGGCACCCCCGGTCGGTTACGACGACCTCCGGACGTGCCTGGGGAAAACGAGCGAGAGTAACGCGCGAGGCGGACGTCGATGTAAACCCGTTTCCGTGTTTAGAGAGTGGAATTGAGAGTTTACAAATCAGCGAGAGCCCCCTTCTCTACCCCCATGGGGGGTATTTATAAGGTTTGAGAATGGGAAATGAGATATTACAATTTTGCTCTCACATGAGAGAGAATTTACAATGGTATTATGGTCATTTCTCCAATCCTAGGGGATCTTTATGGAAATATTCCCAGGCATCTTCGGAGGAATCTTTGGTCGGGCCGAAGTGATCCCTGACGGCGTCGGAGTTGTGCTGGACGAGGCAGAACGTAGCATCGGGGTTATTCTTGACGGCGTCGTCGGGGTTATGCCGGATGAGACAGAACGTAGCGTCGGGGTTGTTCTTGACGGCGTCATCGGGGTTATGCTGGACGAGGCAAAACGTAGCGTCGGGGTTGTTCGTGACGGCGTCGTCAGGGTTATGCCGGACGAGGCAGAACGTGGCGTCGGGGTCGCTCCTTACAGCGTCGGGGTTATGCCGAACGGCGCCGGGATTCGCTAAATCCCAGTCGTTGTCCTGACGGCGCCGGGATTCGTCCTGACGGCGCCGGGATTCACCGAATCCCGTCTGTCGTCCTGACGGCGACGGGGTTGTTCTTGACCGCGGAGGAAAACGTCGATTCGGGGTTGCGCGGGAACTCTCCTCCAACACCATTCATCAAATTAGCACAAAAAGATGTCTGCTTCTGCTATGTAACAATGTGCTGTGATGCTAACTGCACATTTATATTATTCTAAGTAGAAAGAAGGGGGGGGGGCGAGATCATAGTACATTAACACAAAGTGAATTTTCATCCAAAAAGGCAAATACAAAGTGATTTAGAGAACTTCTTCACTTATCACCAATGCACAAGTCAAGGTTACAAGTAGGATTACAAGCCATGGCACGAACATTATCCGTCCCAATCGAAGCAAGTTAACACCAAAATTATGTACTCAATGCCTCAATGACTAACCATCCATGCTTCCAAGAAGGCAAGAAAGCAAAGAAGCGACACACGCACAGAGGTGCTGCCTGCCTTTGCACAAAACTACACTACCCAATCCTAATTCGAGCGCGGCGGCCCGTGCGTGCGTGCACGCTATACCTGGCTCTCCAGGTCCAGCTGCCGTCCGGCGGGCTCCGACTCCATCGCCTTGCCACCGGCGATCGACGCCGCCTGGAGCGGCAGGGTAGGGCGCGTGCGGCAGACGGGGCAGGTGGCGTGCGCGCACAGCCAGACGTCCACACATCCGACGTGGAATGCGTGCCTGCACCCGGGCAGGGCGCGCACCGCGTCGCCGTCCTGCATGGCGCCCAGGCACACCGCGCACTCCTGCTCTGGCGCCGCCCCCGCCTCGCCGCCGCCGCCGTCGCCGCCGCCGTGCGCTTCCGCCTTGAACCTGAACACCGGGATGGCAGCCAGCACCGCCTTGTCGAGCCCTCCTCCGTCGGCCCTCTTCCTCGCCGGCCCGGCCACACCGCGAGATCCCGTCCGGTGCACGCCGTCCCGCCCGCTCCACCGCACGTACAGGTAGTTGAGGTACAGTATCACCCCGTACAGCGCCAGGCACACCGCCGTGAACGCCGCCACGAGCTCTAGCGTCCCGCCGGAGCTGCAGCACCCCCTGCCCCCGCCGCCGCCGTGCTGCTGCTGCGAAGCCATCGGCCCGGACGCGCCTCCCGCCGTCGACATGCCACTCATCCACTACTCGCCGTGTGGGATGGATGCCACTCCACGCAGGGACGAGTGTCGTGGCGTGCGGTTCTTGGCTTAACGCGCGCGCTCTCTGTCTCGGCAGCTGTTTGGTGGGTGCGAATAATAATGAGTTTTTTGGTGTATGTAATGGTGGGGCAGCTGGTGGAAGACTGGATTAGCGGCTGGAATTGCCCGCGCGGTAGTGGTGGGCTTGCTTCTGCTTGTGTAGGCATTAGGAGCGGATCCTGATTATGCAATGGGATTAGTGCTAATTAATAAAGTAATCCAATCTGATTTGGTGTGCTGGTGAAGTGTGCTTTTGTTTCCACAAATGGCGATAGAAACTTCGGTTTCTGTTAAGATTGGAGTGGGATGGGTAGGGCACACGGATTTGGATAAAGAGCACAATTCCGTGGGCTTAGCCGGCCTGAGCTTAAATTTCAAAGACAGCAAGTTAGCTAAATTCCACTGCCAAAAGGTGCAAGGTGAAAAACTTTTGGAAGAAGCTCGAGAAGATGGGTAGATACAGATCGTAGCATGTTCAGAAACTCAAATCCGCAACCCGTTGCGTCCACATCTCATGTTAGTTAAGTAATCAATTGTGATGGTTTTTCTTTCAGAAAATCATGAGTTCTGTAAATATGATTAATACTTTACCATTTTCCTTTTCCCGACTGCCATAAAAGAATGCCAGATGAAACCCCACGTGGAACTTATAAACAAAGGCTATGATACATAACTGAACATAGAAAAGAATGAATATCGGGGGCTTAGAGGCAGGGTTTAGGGGGTGTTTGGTTGGGCTTTTCAATAGCTTTTCACAGGAAAAAGCTGAAACCCAACCAAACGGCTAGCTTTTCAGCAGCTTTTGCCAACGGTAGCTGTGGGCTTTGCAGTGCAAATTTAGCTGTTTGGAAAAGCTGTCTTCTGCCAGCTTTTTACAATATGCTGAAGTTTCAGTCCTCATTTTTCAAAATACTATAGATGGTTTGGATCAACCAAAAGCCGTATGATCACTTTCTCACAGCCACTGCAGTTTTTCCAAACAGTCAGCCAACAGTTGCTTTGTCAACAGCCACAGCCCAACCAAACAGACTCTTAGAGCCAAAAAAAGGAAAGACGCTACAGCGGTGACAGGGAGAGGGGGAGGGGAGGAGGCAGGGGCAGGGGCAGGGGCGAAAAAATGCATACAAGCTCGTCGCACCTGTTTTCAACCACGTATGAGTCTCATTCATGATTATGATGGTCTCGTAAAAAAAAAGACATGGCGATTGTGTTTCTTCTAAATCTCCCACATCGAGAGGATCATGATGGCCTCGTAAAAAAAAAGGAATAAAGGACCATGATGGATCCCCCTTTACCACTTTGGTTGGTCCCGGGCTACTATCGATTTAAGCATTAGCTAATACATAAAAACTCGTTTACAATTTATGGAGTGACAAACACAAGGTTAAGATCGATGGAAAACGGAACCAAGGAAAATGCCCTGTGTAACTCTCCGGTGGCGCCCCCGGATTTTGCTTCTTGTTGTTGAAGTTGACATGGGCGAGCTGTTATATTGATCTGCTGAGGAAATGAAGACATGGAGCAAATTAAATTTGTGTGGTGATTGAGATAGGGGATTAGGCAGAACTGGGCCATAGCCATCCAAAGCAAGTGGATAATAGATATGTCTATCCACAAGTACTAGCTATGTTCGTCTGCGTCTGCCATCCTATGGCAGGGATAAAATCACCCCGAAAACTACTGCTCGATGTGGAAATAGACTTCTGCCCTGCAGAAAGGAGGTGATAAGGGCAGGAAGAATCAAAGGACATAATCCCTACTGTTATAACTACTGTTTCTACTACTTTGGCGACTATTACTTCTACTATTTTCACCATTTTACTTGGTAACCGAGCTCATACCGAGATGACCAAGAGAGGGATCAAGATCAGTAAACAAAGATGTAATTCAAAGCCGTATGAGAAATGTGCTACAAGTGAAGACTTCTGTAACTTAAAGCACCCATGACGATATGAAGATGAAGACCGTAGAGACCTACTCGAAAATCAATTAATGCTTCAATAAAATACAACAAGAATAAAATACTTAGAAAAATTATAGAGTCGTTCGAGTCGTTTGCTGCCAAAAAATAAAAGACTAAAAAAATAAACTAGCTGGTTTAAATTGACCGCGTGCGGCCGGTTAGTTTCGAACTAGCAAATGCACTTTCAGAGCCAACAACGGATCGGCTTGGCCCATCCGGCAGCAAAAAGCTTTCTCTTGGAGCAGCTCAAACGTCTTCTGGGTCAATTTTTTCCTAAAAATAGGGCTCTGGCAAGGTTCTGGGTAGTGGCCCAAACCGAGCTCTTTACCCTTGGCAATAGAGCAGCGCCTACATACAGTACCTTTTATCAAAGAACAAAAGATGTGCGGAAAGTCCTTGGGCTGTTTCAGCCCAGGTTGTTTTTCCATCTATAAATAACCCCTGGGTGTCTCTGTTTTCATGGGGGTTTCGTTGAAAATAGACCTAGCTAAATGCAGACTACATTATTTTATTATTTTGTCGGAAGACCACCGGTCGAGACTACTTATCGGTATCTCATCTTCAATACTACAACCATTCTTCATCCATAGATGCAATTTCAGATTGTTTTTATCATGTTCTTGTTCTTCGATTGTTTGCATGAATAAATCCTTCGTGGATAGGTTGATCGTTGCTTCTCGATAAGATCAATAACCCTTCAGATTTGGTTTAGCGATTGCTAAAACGCACCATTGTCACACGGTGTAATTTGATTGTCAAAATCATCTCCACCCAAATCGATACCATGTTCTTTTTAAAAGATTGAGACACCTACAATGCTATTAGGCATTAAGCGTCATGATCATCTGATTTTGTTATATTATTATGTCCATAAAAATATTGTTATGATCAGCTAGTGATATAGGTAAATTATTATTTATGAACTCCATAAAAGGTAATTAATGGAAGTTCAAATCTGAGCGGGATCAGGCAAGTACAGATGAGAAGCAAACCACAAGAACAACTCATTTGTTTAAGAATATCTTTGAAACTTCATGTAACTATTCTGCATTATCCGGTTTATGATTGGGATTTATAATTTCACACATCATGTTGTTGACTACAACGTGGATTGATCTGTAGGTGCAGACTTAAAACTTATATACTTTTTTTTTGCTAGACATAATTTAGCTACTTCTGAACCGATGTGTTAAAACACTCAAGTAGAGGTGCATTTCGTGCTTGTTACTTGACCTAGCGTAGGAGGAGATAGAAAAAATATGTCAATTTTGGATTTTGTTCTTTGGTCACGTAAATTTTTCTTTGAAGGTAAAAAGCCCAAAGGGGCTGGGATACATTTATAAGCAGTTATAGCACAAATACGGAGCCCTTCACATACATTATATAGTAGCTTGAACTTGAATTTTTGGCAGGACGTACATACTTTTTCCCAAGCAAAGTTGATAACATTTCAGATTTAATCAATCTAAATTCATGTTGTGCAAAGTTTTGTCAATCTTAAGTTGGTGGATGAATTTGTAAACGTTCTGCGGAGACGACATGCCAGAAATGGCCTCACTCCAACAAAGGACATCTCGGGAATTAAACAAACAAGACTCGAGGGGAAGAAACCCCTAACTTGTCCTTAAGAGGTGGTGAGGAGTTGAAGCTGGCTAGGCCAGCCTTGCTACACTATCCAGTTCACTCAGTGAGACTCCTCGGATATGTTGAGAATTAGCATGGCCTATGTTCTCTTGAACAGTAGTATTAGCAGTCTGTTCTCCAAGAAGCTGAAGAGGAGTACTCTCACTGTTTGGTTCTGTGAGCCATAAATCATGAACTTTAGCAGGTACCTGGAAACCTGAGGTTGAGGAAGAAGATAATCATATGTTTACCCAAAGAGAACACCAAGGCCTCAACCCAAATATATATGTTTTCTTCTCTTTTCCCGGGGAAAATAGATATGTTTTCTTCAAAGAGCTGACATCGAACAGACGTAAAGTCCGTATACCAGCACGAGACAGCCTTCTAATTAACAACTTAGTTCTAAATTTGTGTTGCCAATTGCCAATTTTTGTTTTCATCCTGGGTGATTGAAAATGGAAAGGCGATAGCCTTATTAAATAATACTTCGTTTCATTTTCTGAACTTAGAATAATCTTTTGATGTTGTCCTTCATACTTCCTGTTGTACTAGCGCTAACTAACAAAATATCCGTATTTTATTATGGATAAAAAGAATATAACTGATTGTATTAAGCTAGCTGTCGGTTCAAACCAATCCGTAGAAGCTATGCTATCCATTCGAGTTTCGTTAGAGAATTTTCAAGGAGGTGGTTAAATTAGTTTATTTTTATTATTGTTAGAGATATTTTTTTAGAAGGTAGAAAAGAAAGGTCAAAAATATGAAGAAACCACTATTATTACCGATTTTTATTTCATTTATATTAGTAGAGATAAAAGTAGATGAGTCGATTTGCTCCAGTTACGGGGAGCGCTAGCGAAAGAGATCTAGTTTTGGACGGTGAGCGAAAGCCAAACGAGTTCATGTAATATCTAGGAGAGAAATTACAGGGATTCGAGACAATCCCCAAAATCCAAACAGAACGGTATAGAGAATAAATATCATTCGTTCGATCGGAGAACGTCACTATCATTGCTACCATCTTGCGGCTAGATTTCATTGGCAAAAAGCGATCCATATAGCTAGTTTGATGGGACATCAACGGAATCATCACCAATAATCTTCCCAAGTTGCAATCATACGAGCTGCTGTTTTAATCTGAAGCTGCTTCCCCAATCCATCTATCACATCGATCACGCCGCGCCAAGGAGGCAAAAAAGAAACCAGCCGTGCCAACCATGTCTTCCTCCCACGACCCCAGCAGCGCCGCCGCGGCCACCGCCGGAAGCTACAGGGTGTGCGACGCGGTCGTGCTCCTTTGCCTCGCCTTCGCGTGCGGCCTCATCGTCTTCGCGGTGGCCGTCTGCTTCAGGCGCGCCTTCGCGCAGGGCTACGCCGCGGGCGGCGGCGCGGCTGCGGCGGCGTCCGTGGCCGGTAGGAGAAGCAGAACCCGGCGCGGGCTGGCGCCGTCCGAGCTCGCGGCGATCCCCAAGCTCGCGTACCGGAGGGGTGGCTCCGGCTCCGGCGGCGCGGGCGGCAGCGGGTGGGCGCAGTGCGCGATCTGCCTCGGCGTGGTGCGCGACGGGGAGGGTGGTGCGGCGGCTGCCGGCGTGCAGGCACCTTTTCCACGTCGAGTGCGTCGACATGTGGCTCTATTCGCACGCCACGTGCCCGCTCTGCCGGTGCGACATCGGCGAGGCGGCCGCGGCGGCCGGCGAGAAAGTTTGAGCAGGCCGGAGCATCGGCAGCATAACAACACGAGAAGTTTTAGGACCTCTATATATTCGACCTATTGTTGATATACTTGCTTGATGCCTTTGTGCAATTTTGCGTGCAGTGTGTAGTTTGAGTATTGATGAACATACGTAGAATTTACAAGGAGGAAATGATATAGATTTGGATCAGATTGTACTGAATAAAATACGGGATGGTTCCATCTGGGTAATGGCAGCATTGTCAATGCAAGGAACGTAAGATAATACTACATAAGAGCAATAATTTAGCTCATCATCATGATTTGACGGTAGCGAATGTGAAATGACCACTGTGACATGGACGCTTGTATCTTACAAGTTCATCCGTGATGTCTGGTAGCTTCCGGAACTTGCGTGCTCGTAGCTCAACTACCCAAGGTGAAGTTATTAATATCTTTACTCTTATAAACATGGTAATTGGTGGCAGTGATCCGTCCATCTTTAGATAGATCACCGTTTGAACCCGATAAAAATAATTAAGATAAGAATGGATATAAATAATATAATGTAATATAAACATCAGTATAATTTTTTTAAATATATATTATATTTTTTAACCATAACAACGTGGAGATATTATGCTAGTATTTTTACTATTCTTTAAATCGAGTGATAGGGATGGAGCCATGAGGTGGTGGTACGTCGTCACTTCTTCCCACGCGAAAGCGGCGCGCTCACCCAATTTTCCGATTTTTCTGCACGCGACGATCCTCACCCGATTTTCTGATTTTTCTGCGCGTAGTCTCCCCATCCGCTCGGTCACCCGATCCCCTGATTTCCGTGCGTCATGTGTTGTCAGTTCCAGCTAACTCGCCCTAGCCCGCACCCTCGCATCCTCTCAAACAAGACAACCTGACGCCTTTACATCTCCCCTCCGTCATCTAACTTTTTTTTGTTGTGTTCAGGGGTACATCTACACTACTAATAAAAGCACCAGTTTAGCAGATCCAAACAATCTCCACCCTCCATCTTCACTAATCTCTCTTAATCCAACGTTTAACATTTCTCTAATGATGTAGCTTAATCCATCGCCCGCTCAATCCCCGATCAAAGGAAAAACCGCCCCCCTCCGGCGCCGCTCGCCCTCACTCGCCCTCGCCGCCGCTGCCCGCTCAACCCTGCCCCCGGCGCCGCCGACGCTCGCTGCCCCCGGCGTCGCACGCTCGCGCCCTGCCCCCGGCGTCGCCGCTTGCCCCTGCCCCCGCCGCTGCTCGGTCGCCCTCGCCGCCGCTGCGAGCCCACCCGCCCCTCCCGCTGTGCTGCCGCCGTGAGCCCTCCCGCCGCTGCGTCGCCCGGCTGCCTGCTCGCCCCTGCCGTCGCTGCGCCGCCCCCGGTCCCTGCCGCCGCTGTTGCCCCCATCGCCCTGCCCCGAGCCGCCGGTCGCCCCTGCCCCCGAGCCGTCGGTCACCCCTGCCGCCCCCAGCGCCGCTCTCCCCTCCGCTGCGAGCCTGCCCGGCCCTGCCGCCGCTGCATCGCAAGTGCAATTGGGGGCTGCAGCTGCAAGAGTTCTTTCATTGATACATGTGCACAATTGGTATTTTTGGCAGTTCCAAAGATATTCCTTTATGAATTTTTGTTACTAGGAATATCATCACAAAATTGTGATTTTATATGTATTTGCTTCTGCCTTGTGATGACAAGTTATGTATATTGAATCATTTTCCTTTGGTGTTTACTTGTATTTTGCCTTATCTTGTAATATTCATACGACTGGATATATTTGAGAGTTTGTGTGTATTAATCCAAAGTTCCAAATCTATTCTAACTTTCTCTGCATGTAATAACATTTTCCCTAGCTTTGTTGATAAAATGTAATAACATTGCTAGCATGCCATTGTTTCTCCAATAATTTCTTTTTCAGTTCAATATGTGTTGTGGACAGCATGAGCAATTGAGCGTTAACCATTTTTATTGTATTATACTCCCTCCGTCTGGATATGAGGGGTATTTTGACTGTCCAAGTTTGTGATCTGTTGAGAGAAGAGCATAAAAGAACTTCCTGGGTAGTCTTGCTGCTAAGCTGCCTATACTATGCATTCATGAGTTTTTGTGTGTTGCATATTTCAGGTCTCGTGATGGCTCTAATTGGATCTCTTCTTCCTTTATATAGCTTATATGTGTTGCATAGTTCATAGCTAGCTAAGATCCCAACTATAAACCAAACGAAATTTTAATTTTAAATTTAAAGTTCATAGCTAACTGTATGGCTAACTTTTATTGTATAAACGAGTGTCCCAATTGATTGCATCTTACTGTTTGTTTCAATCAAAGTTTGCAATGGGCAACCATCACTCTATGCAAGTCAAGATATAGTCATTTTAGGATTCAAAATGTTATCTGGATCTCTATTGTGTGTCATCCTGGTAAGCAGTATCATGCATGGAGGTCCAACAAATCTTTCCATTCATGTGTCTAAAAAGGTGTAACATTCTCAGACAATTTAACATTTGCTCACTAATATTCCTCGCAGATGAAAAATCAATTAGATCCATCTTCATGTAGATCGGGGGAGCGTTCCCCCTTTAAAGACCTAACAAGTACAACGACGGATGGGGTTGCAATCCAATGACTAATGATCATCTACAACGTAAGCGACAAAGTGGTTGAGGTTGGTATGCCTGAATGTCTGATGAGAACAAAGCGGAATACCTAAAGAAGTAGCATATAGCTCGCCAACAAAGAAGGCTGCAGCTCTAAATGTTAGTTACGTCGAAGAACCTCAATCATCTTCTTCTTTGTTGGGGTCTGTGGAGCGTACCCCTTTAAATGATGTAACCAACACACAGATAATAAATGGTAAATTGATTAACTTCGACTCTTGCTTTATTGAAGGATCGTTTGATCATGATAACTAACATGACTACCTCTTGTGTGCTAGGTGCATCATGTAGGGCTTCCTTGTCCCAGGGAGTTGCCAGCACTGATGGTGAGTTACAGTTCAACTATTCTGTCATGCATATATGTTTCTTGTAACATATGATAGTTTTGCAACTGTCAGCATCAAGCTGTTGCTACATGATTAGCATGTATCTCTTTGGTTGGCTTATTTATAACAATTCTTCTATGCTATCTGTGCGTGTTCAATTGCCAGAAAATAAGCAGAAATGTAAAACGAGCAAGTGGCCAAGGGTGGTATGCTCGACTGTCTGATGAGAAGAAAGTAGAATACCTAAAGAAGTAGCGGATATCCGCCAACAAAGAAAGTTGCAGCTCTCAGTGGAATGCCGAACAACCTCGATCATCCACCCGCTGGTGTCACCTGGTAACATAAGTAATTACTTTGTATATATATCATTCATGCCAAGGCACTTGTCATCTCATATATTTCTCCAACAACTTTAGAGATTGGTCAAATGGGATCAGGACAATCTGGTGTCACCAAGCTCATGAACATACCAAGTGAAGAAGGTATATATTACTTGCTATTTGCGCCTTTGTCCATTATACATATTGCAGCATATCTCACTTTTATTTATTTTTTGTTTCTATAGGCAGTCACAATACAACAAAGACATCATTGTTACAACAATTCACTCAATGCAGTGACTCAAATATGACGGTAGGCGACGATATTGATTGGCTGCATAGGAATGATACGTACGAGCGACAAACGAGTGCTGTTGAAAACACTCAAATCTCAAGTTGCTCCATTCAAATTTCAGGTAAATGACCAGTAATTACTTGGTAAATTGTGACTCGCAACAATAGGCTTAGTAATTATTTTTGGTAAATGTTGTGACTTAATATTCTTTGAAATTGACATGTAAATTTAAATTTTCCATGCATTGGTTTCAGATAGACAATATTCCATGGCGGCCAATCAAACTAAGTGCATCTAATGAGAAGAAACGACGCTTGCTTGGGAACGATACTCATCGATGACAGCGGAACAAAGGAAATTCTCTTGCATAGGAACCAGGAGTACAAGAAAGAAATAAAGCAAACCATAACATTGTTTGACCAATCTAACATTGCTCTGGCTTCAGGTGGACCTGCATACAGGTCACCAAGTACACCTGCGATACATGGAGAAGAGGTCAAAAAATAACCCTATAGGTATTTTAACTTGCGATTGTAATATAGTATTGTATGTATGATTGCATTGTCTGCATTTCTATGTACCTTTCGAGTTGATTTTGATATATTTCCAGATGCGAACGAGAACGAAAGGGATCCAACGGAATTTTTGAGCCTATGGAACCACCTGCTAAATTGGAAGGTATATTGTCATTTATTTTTCATGTTGCATTTTCATCTAGGCTTCATACAGTCCAACATTGACATTGATTCGATATTATTTACTCATAGAATGCTTGGACACCATAGAAGAGGAACAAACACGGTATGATGATGATGATGAAAGTAGGATATTCAGTGGACAAGGTAAAATCTTATATGAATTATTTATATTTTATTTCGTGAACCATGATTAATTTTGTACCTCGGTATTATTTCAACTCACGTCCGGCCAGGTGATGAGTTCGAATCATACATAGTGACTGGTCATGTTGCTCCTGGTATCCAGAAGCATGATCCTTATGACATCATATACAAAAACCTACCAGCCAGTCATCATGTTCTGAAGCTAGCAAAAGACTGTGCCCATTGTGGAGCAAAAAGGTTCCAATATGAGGGACCTGCATTCTGTTGCAGAAAAGGAAAAGTCAAAATTTTTATTCCAGAGGTCCCTGCAGAGTTGCGACGCTTGTTTACAAGTCAAGACGATGAGGATGCAAAATATTTCAGAAAATATATACGGTATTTCAACTCCTACTTCTCCTTCACAAGTCTTGGAGTTACCCTTGACCATCGAGTTAGTAGTGCATTAGGAACTGGTATATATACATTTCGTGCACATGGACAGTTGTTTCCACCGTCTGGACCATTTGATACCTGGTGGTAATGGGCCCCATCATTTGCAGCTCTATATTACGATACGGATGAAACATTGTCACACAGAGTTCAAAGGTCTCCAGATCTTGATATCAATCTCATACAGAATATTCTGCAGATATTAGATCTCAACCCTTATGTGCAGACTTTTACGAGCATTGGACACGTTCCAAACTTAGATGAATATAGGATTTCACTGAATACAGATATAAGGCTAGATAACGAAGGTACAATGCCCCCACGACTTCTCAGGTGGCTGCGATATGGGTTGAAGGGACCAACACACATAACTGTTTTGATAGGAGTGTTATTGTGTATGGAAGAGGAGATGGTCCCCGGTATATCAGAGCATACCATGGGTGCTATGATCCTTTGGCATATCCATTATTTTTTCCTGGTGGGGAGACTGGCTGGAATCGTTGGATGCCATATAATGACGCCCACGATGACACCTTTCAAGGCATAGGTCGTAGTTCTACACAAAATGAAGATTTACCTATTGGTATTTATGCACATCATTAGTTTATTCTGCTAATGAGTTTGGCCGCTTTGTTCATATTATATGTTAGTGATTTATTTTATTATCGACCATCTTATAGATGACAACCACAATGACAACCAAAATGATGATCTTATTACCACGATGGACGATGCAGCTGAGTCTATAAGATATGTCAGCGCAAGGGAGTACTATTGTTTCAAGCTGCAAGTTAGGAAAGCCCTTTTTAACATATTGTTGTTCGGGGGCCGCCTTTCCAGCAGTGGGCTGTTGACATGTACATTAAGATCGAGTCTATGAGGCTTGATTTCTATTCCAAGCCCAGAGAATCAGAAGCTAATACGTGCTGAACTCTACCAGGTTCTATCTATTCAATGATTTCTGAATTTAGAAATTCTGATAAGGACCATACATCAGCTCAGGAGTTGTTTACTGATGTTTTGGTTCATTATTTTCGTAGGGTGTTGTTGACATAACTGCCGCTAGCGAATCGCGTGGTTCTGAGATTGGCAAACGAATCATGCTCCACGCACTTTTCCTGGAGGCGATCGAGACATGCAGCGAAGATTTCTTGATGCAATGGCTATAGTCCAGCGGTTTGGGAAGCCAGATTACTTCATCACGATGACGTGCAACCCATACTGGGATGAGATAACATCTAATCTACACCCGGGCAGACACCACAAGACCGTCCAGATCTTGTGGCAGAGTTTACAGGGCTAAGCTGCGAGATATGCATGATCTTTTGATCAAGAAGAAATATTTTGGTGAAGTCGTAGCGTATGTCCATGTTACTGAGTTCCAGAAGAGGGGCCTCCCGCACGAGCACTTCTCGTTGATCATGTGCTCAGGTAGCAAGCAAACAAACCCAGAGGGTTACGATAGAGTGATATCTGCAGAAATTCCGGATAAGGAGAAGTACCCTGTGTTGCATTCTCT